>JASDQU010369193.1:0-11451 GCA_032191745.1 Picea mariana
CGACAATATAAAATAAGCCTCCAAAGGATGGATAAGAGATGAAGACCAATACCAAGGTAGATTTGGTTGTATGAAGTGCAGAAACTCTAAATGGATGATGCCACGTCCTGCTGGAATGCTGAAGCTCCTCAACAATTCGGCCCTGCTGCCAAAAGTGTCTAATCACCCCAATAAATATGTCAACTGATAGATCAGGCAACTGTAAGGACAACCCAGGTGTCCAAATCTCCAAATCCACTCTCAAACCCTGTAGATCTGAAACTCCTCCACTGAATGGTGTGCCCCCTCTGTATGGCTGAAATCCTAATAATTCGGCTTGGATGAACGAGGCCTCCAAACCTCCTAAAACTCTCCAAAATGATAGATCAGGGCTTGGTTACCTCCCTGGTAAAGTCCTAAGCGAAATGGTGAATATCTGGGCTAGAAAATGACTGAAACCAATTTCTGAAGTTTGCTCCTCTCCTCCAATTCGTCCCATGCATCTAATAAATCAAATAGCACCTGAAACTCCTCGTGAATGGACTAGATCCCATGTCCAAGGCCCTGCAATGAAAATCCAAGTGATAGAATCTCCAAAATCCCTGCCAATCTCCTACAACGAATCTCTCTCCAAGGATGGTGTGCCCCCCTTGTTGGAAACTCCCAGTGGTGTGCCCTCCTTCTCTTCCTATGCCTGTGGTTGTGTAGAACCCTCCTGTACTAATGTAGAACTGAGCTAGAATGGTGTGGGAGAGTATTGCATCTCTGAGACCAAGNTACATGAATCATGAGTAGAGGCCCTTTCCTTTCCTTTATACTTTTTGGCTCACCTTGTCCCTCCAAAGTGACTTTCATTTTATTAATATTTAATTAATTAATTAAATCACTTTAATTAATTAATTAACCTTTTTACCACTTAAAAACACCATATCTCTCCTTGTGGTTTCCCTGGCCACTGAAAGTCACTTCTCACCATCCCATCATGTAGTGTTGCTTCTCTCGATTCCAATGAGCTATTACACAAAGAGGTTCCTCCAGGTAATGTGCCAAAAATGACCTCTTCAGTGAATTCAATTAACTTATAGCTAAAAATAGTCAAAATCATGGAAATCGTCAAAATGCAACGGAACCAAAGCCAACCTATGCGGAATGGCTCATAATGATGGAATATGATGAGAAATGCAAGTTGGGCCCACAATTCCTCTCAATAACCCATGTACTCTTTATAAAACCCCTCTGGCTACTCTAGTCATCATAAACCTCTACGCTGTGATGATGTCCCAAAGTGGGGACATTACACTTTAATGCTCCCCATACATGGGTAGGGGGCATTAGTGCTCAAACAAGGCTTAAAACTCAAGGTAAAAAGTGGTTTCTCGACCTTCAAATGATGAGTTTTCTTCACTAATTTGTCTAGGGAACATGATAGACACCTCTACATGATGATAGACTATATTTAGGCCTCCATGTGATGGGTTTTCTCCCCCAATTTGTCTAGGGAATATGACCAACACTTCCACATGATGATAGAGTTGCGACATTCAATTACGACACTTAGTAGAATATAAGTGCGACACTTAGGAATGTGGAAAATCGACACCTACATAAGTGATACATTAGTGCAACACTTAGTAGAATATGATACATAAGTGTGCCACTTAGTAGTGTGGAAATTTGGTGTGTAACAGAGGCCAAGGTGGAAATCAAGCCATATACCAAGGAAGTGGATGCCATCCGATTGAACAGATGGGTACAGTATATGGAATTATACTTCAGCGTGCATGAAGTAACTGGAAAACAAAAGAGTTATTTTGCTCAGTTGAAGCTTGAAGTCCATGCTTTGACATGGTGGGAGAGTGATGCAGCAAGAAGAGCACTAGGAAATGACCCACTAGTGATTGATTAGGAGGTGTTCAAGGATATGAAAGAATAGTATTTTTATCCAATAGGGAATGAGGAACACCAACAAATAGTATGGAATTACTTCAGGAAGAGACAAGGATAGTTAGTGCACGAGTTTAGGAAGAGAGAAATTCATATGGGAGTCTCTCTCAAAAGTCCAGACAAGTTAGTCAAGTATTTGGGGGCATTGTTACTTTAGATTCATAGACAAATGATGTTATTTTTACCAAGTACAATTGATGAGGAAAATATTCAAGCACGGTACCTTGAGGGAGACAACTGGAAGCATCAAATAAGTACTCTCAAGCAAGTAGAACCACAAGAGCAGTAGAGAAAGAAGGAAAACAAGAAGAAGTGGAAGGAGAAGAAGATCATGGTAGCAACAAAAGAAGAAACAACTTACATCCAAAAATGTAAAGGATGTGATCAAAAGGGACACACTAAGGAGAAATGTTGGAAATTGCACCCTGAGAAGCACAGCAAATATTTCCATAAAAGGAAGAAGAAAACATTGATATCAGTGGATGTTGAGGAACATATGGATAGAACATCGGACTCGAAAGGTAATATTAACTACACTAATATTTATAAGGAGGTGTATTAGTTGGTTGTAGTTACAAGGAGGAGAAGGTGATGATTGAACTTTTATGCATTAAAATCCACATGAAGTTCAACAAGGTTGATTGTTTGTTTGATGCCAGATCATAATCCAACTTGATATCTACGCAATTGGTTAAGAATATTAGGTTGCAGACTCAATATCATCTGCATCCATACCACCTAGTTTGGGTAAGGTAAGATGTGGAATTGAAAGTTATCAAACAATACAAATTTAAGTTTTTCATCAATCAAAACTTTGTTGATGAAGTAGTTGCAGATGTGGTTCCTTTGTACATATGTGGAGTCATCATGGGAAGTCCATATTTGTACGTGAGGGATGACATTTTTAGAAGGATATCCAACTAATATAGGATAGTCAAGGATGTAAAATCATATGCCATAAATGCACACAAGGACAAAGCTAAGCTCTCTTTGATCAACGCTCATCATGCCAGAAGAATCATGGGCAGTACAAAGAAGTTTGTCTTGTTGTTCCTAAGAGAAGGAAAGCAACAAGGAGAAGGAAACGATTTGGATATGAAGGCATCCTTGGAAGTATGTATTGGTAAGAAACATCAACAACTACAATAATTTATTGAAGCCTACAAGGAAGTGTTTCAAGAGCCTTAGGGACTACCACCCAAGAGAGAGGTTGAACACGAGATTCAATTATTTCCAGAGTTACCATTTCCTAACATTGGGATGTATATTAATTTTTTCACTAAAGCAGATGAAGTAAAGAAGAAGTTGCAATAGTTGTTGGAGCAAGGAGTCATCAAACCCAGTACATCACCATGTGGTTGTTATGAGGAAAATCACTCTATGGAATGGGGTAAACCACAACAGAAGGAAATGACTGCAGAAATCAACTCCAATCTCAAGTATGCTATATAAACAAACATGCTAACAAGACAAGACAAAGAGCCTACCTCATCCGGACGTTCTGTGAAGTCCATCGTTGAGCACTTGACTCAAAGCTATATACCTGCAACTTGTCCTCAACAACCAAGATACAAAAGCATATGGTGATAATATATAAAGTTAGCACATATAATGGCATAATCCATCAATATTCATAACAAATACTCCCATGGAATAACAATAGAAATATTTGCAAGACATTAATTGGACAAGAAAAGAGTATTTCTATTAAAATATGATCAACAGAATTGTATGAATGACAAAATTCTGTGTTGGCACATCTCGGAACCGAGAAACTAAATCCCTTCTAGTTGGGCCTCTACCACTTCAATCCTCCACGAAAGGCAAGCTCATATAATAGAGACAATGAGGTTCTCCATCAAATAGGAAAGAGCTTTGGGGCTGAACAATATGAAGTGAATAATTTCTCTAGAGTAACTTTTCTCTCAAAGTTGAATTCTTCTCCTTTGTTCCATATCTTGGATATGGCCCATTTATAGCCTTCAAATGGAACTTAAGGGCTGAGTCGGAACATTTCCAGTATATGGAAGGTCAAGGATCATGGATCTCGTGACATCACATGGAAACCTGACACCATTTTTTTATTTTTTTGGGGAACAAACCATGATGTACGTGGGTTGTAATGGTGCAAATTGTGTATACACATGTTATATAGTTGTTAGGGCTCGTATATGTGGAAAAATATGTTTTTTAGCTCAAGGAATTGCAAAAAGGGACTTCAAGTCAGCATAGGGAAATGGAAAATTCCTTCTGAGAAAGTTGCATGGGGTGAGGCAAATTTTTCGATAACAGATGCCCCCTATTGTGTGAGGTCATAGGAGTATATGTGATGGCAGAAATACATTATAATTCCCAGAAGTGGAGTAATGGAGATCTAGCTAGACGAACCAGTTGCTCATAAGAATATTACAATCCATAATGATTTTGTGCACATGGCTGCCWATTTGAATTACATTACAGATCCATGTGGAAATATACCAAACAGTCTTTCATGGCCATGAATAGGCAATACAAAGGTAGATACATCCCATAGGTTGTCATAGTCATAAACAAGGCCCAGTGAAAACCAGTCTCAAAATCAATCTGAAGATATTTGTATACAATGGAGTACAATCTGATCTCCCATGATCACTAAAGTCATATAGGTATTGGTCCAATGAATGATAGCCTACAGATGATGAAAGTAGGTATCAAGGCACCAAGTACATTCTTACAAGTGTGAATAAAGTAGTTGAGGTCGAACACTTGAATAATCCATCGATCAAGAGACATTGATGTATTCTCAACTGTTGATGGCAAGAGAACATGCCACTGATGACTGCAAGCCTCTAGGTACTCATATGACTCTAGGCCACATTTCCAAATAGATAACCTGAAGTCAATGGAAGCAGATACATTGAAAGGAGAGCATCAAGGAATCTCTCATCATTCAGCATGTGGTACAAAGCAGTAGCTTGATTATTTGGAGGAACTCGGACGAAGAACATGTTCATGAACCAATGACCCTGTGTGTCTTTCGCATGCACCAGATGTAAGCAATGCACGAGAAAGACCCTCTGAATAACAACCAATAATGAAAATTGTTGAGAAAGGCTAGGAAACCATCAATAAGACTAATGGCATCCAAGACACTACATGAATCCCAATGTGTGAATAGATATCTTGTCATCGAACAAAAGGGAAACTCCCTAGTCAACAACCAATGAGGAGATGTCGATTGTTGGGTTCAAGGTTACGTACCCATAATGAAAGTAGGACCAGTGTGCAAGGTAGGAATACAACTTCATGTAAGTCTAAGACACATTGAGGGTATGGTCGACATGAAAAGTCAAGAATTTTGAGAAATGGTCGGCACATGCTTATAGACATCCTTTGAACAAGAGCATGCGACATATGGGGGACTCTGGTAGCATAGACTCAATGATGAAACTTTGTGATGCAGGAGGCACCAATAAAAATCTCCATAGGGACTAGAAGAGTAACCAATCAGAGGAGTAAACTCTAAGTAACACGCTCAACTTCCTAAGGTCATGTTAAACCAAAACTTTGGATGACAAGTGGACTCAAAAGTTTGTGCTATGTTCAAAGGCGACACGACTACTGCCAACATGAGATAATATTCTTTTCCCGCCTGTCTTTTTTTGTTTTTTCATAAACAAATGAAAGTTATGATACAGAGGAGGAAACGAGTGTCATGAGTAAGAAACTAGTTCCAACAGTGGAACATACCTATTCTCAATGCAACGGGGTGCATGCATGATATGGACACTCGGGGGAATGTTTCCTCGTAGGGTACAGGGTGTCAAGTTGCAAAGGATATAAGCAAGGCTCTGCTTGGTTGATGATGCAAACTGCTGAGATAATAGGCTTATAATGCGAAAGAGGGAACCGACAATAAGCTCAATACTGCAAGCAAGAGAATGAGATGCAATTACAACTTAACTCCAAAGAATGTCCTTTTTCGTAAATTTAGTCCCCCTAGGCCCAAAAAAGTATAAAACAATACCCATGAGTACTCTTCTAGCCACTAGTGACTAGAGTGTTCCTTTTTTGAAATTAGTCTACTTGGTCCGAAAAAAGGTTAAACTTACACCAAATAGAAATCCTTTCAAATCCAATTTACGAGTGTGAAAGAGACAAGTTCACTCGACAATATTTTCTCTTTTTGAGAGAGTCGGAAAAGAGCTTAAACAAGACTCGTGGGAGTCCTAGAGGTATAGGTCAGCATGCTCATGAGTAAGAATATGAGGCTCGAACGCAAATTCATATTGGATCTATAAGGGACTCCCGATATTTATGGAATAATCTCTGCATGGGCACCAGATGGCACAGAGGTTCTAACTAGGGTACCCATGTTTCGTAAGTCTCTGCCATTCAATAACGACACTTCTAGTAGCAGAAAGAAGGTTTTTTGTCGCTAACAAATGGGTTCGTACCTAAGGCATATGAATTGCAGTTATAAGATAATGCAAGTGTGCAAAACAGAGTGATGACCTATCCTATATGTTGGTCAACGAAATTATACCAGCCAAAGTCACGAATGAGAGAAACGATGCTAGAAACCGCAAGAATCCCTCGATAAAACCACCAAAACCAACTCCTTCCAATGCAATATTACTCCACTAAGCCAAAATATTAGCAAAAACTATGTAAAGTGGGTTAAAATCTTCTATAAATAGTAAAAATAGACAATTTTACCATGTCAATTCACATTTTCACCCAAATAGTGCATTTTGGACCAAATTTTCCCGCAACCTTCAAGTGTCGATTGTAGGAGATATGAGCGACGGAATTGACAATCATCTGGACCAAGTAAGTATTCTTGCCCTCCTCTTCATTTCTAGTGGATTAAAATTTGAAATTAGGTCTAAATTTTTCAGTTTTTTAATGCGTAAATTAGGGATTAGGGTGTACGTGGGATGTAGATCATCGGGTCGTGTATACGCAGCCCTATACGCAACTGTTATCAAAATAGATTGCGTATATGTAGCCTAATACGTTGTTGTGTATACTGCAGCTCGCATACAAGTCCGTAACTTGGTTTTTTAAAGGAATTTGATTCAAAAAATGGATTTTCTTTGCAGGATGGTACTGGAATGAAGAGAAAGAGAGCATGAGGAAGTTGATGTTGCAGTGGAAAGAGATCCAAGGGCCCAATTAGCATTAAAAATATGCGGGCTTTATAAGTATTGGACTCTCAAAGGGATGAGGGCTCAAGTGAGGATGCTCCAAATACTAGTGAACTTTTGGGATATGGATACAAAGGCCTTCAACATCGATGGGCAACCATTGAGAATTGAAGTCAAGGATATATACTTTCTTACAGGGTTTTCATGTCGGGGTGAGGTGGTGAACCTCAAATCCAGGGGAGCTAGGAGTGGCATGAACATAGAGCACTACATTTCCACTCACTATGTTGCAGGCACAGAAAAGGTAGAGAGCCAACTCCCTATTCGGGTGATCAACAACTTGAGTTTAAAGATCATCGTTCTTTTACTCACATGGATCACGGGGTCGGCCTCGTTGCACCAAGAATCAAAGCCATTGATGTTCTACTCAGTGGAGTGCTTACAACCTACAGTGTATGATTGGCGCACCTCACTATTGGCTAACATGAAGAGCCAGTGGACAAACTACAAACAAAGTAGGAAGAGGAACTTCGGCTTCGCATCTATCTTGTGTAGAGTTTTCTTCGAGTGGGTTCCAGGATTGAGCCCTAGGGTCAATATCGTTCTGCATAGATCGCTTGATCCAACCATGTCACGGTGGACCGAGGTGATGAGGCAGTTGGGAGGTGGTAGGGTATCGACCCCCTACAATGATGAGTTCTTCTTATGGTGGTGATGTCAGGTGATAGCCATGGAGGACTACCGTTATGCAGGGATTGACTTCAAAGGAGACCCAGACATGCCATTTCCACCAGGTTCCAACTACGGAGACATAGGTATGAAACAATTTTCAAATATATTTCATTTTTTTGTGTTTTTTAAAGAGAATAAAAAAAGTGCAAATGTTTTTGGACGGTGTCAAGTATTCTAAAAAAAATGCTTTGTTGTGCATACGTAGGTCCATGACGGTCAGATGGATTCCCATGACATCGGCGGAGGAACCGAGTGGATGAGCCAACGATAGGAGATGCGGAGAGAGTGCTTCAAAATGTGCAGGGAAACCTGTCTCGTTTGACGCAAAGAATACCCATAGTTCAGGTAGAGGATCTACCACAGGTGATGCACCGACGAGTGGTGGGTGTGCCTCGTGTGTGGGTGCGACTCTTCGGGCGTCTCACAAAAGTTGTAGTATGCTATCATGACAAAAATCTGGCGCCACGGGTGTAGATTTCATGGTTATTGTATTGATCGACTTTATATGTATTTTGAGGGTGTGAGCCCCAATGTTGTACTATAACACCATTTTTTTGGAGAAATGAAATATATAAAAAACATTGGTCTTCAGCTTTACTTATATTACAATGTGTACATTGGTGAATGTGTTTTCTTTACTTTAGTTATGTGACCAATCTAAAACATAATTAGCATATGCATCAGATACATAATTAGAAACTTCTAGGTATGTGATTGTAAGTAATAAAATCAAAATATCACTCCAAAAGTCGTACCTGTAGGAATCGTCAGAGTAGAGTAGGGTCTCGCACATGGTAATTGTCGTTCAACTGACATACTTCTAACTAGGAGTCTAGGTGAACTTCTAAAGAACAAATACCATGTGAAATGGCATTGCGTAAAATCTCTATAACGATGTTATATTCAACCACATTATTCATTGATGGCCCTAAATAAACGTCCCTTGAAGAAACCAGCTGACCCTTGGGTGAGTAAACAACCTAAGTGGCGGAAGCTAAGTTCTGTGTATGATGACTGGCACCATCTGCGAATCCTAAGTAAACTAAAGACTCCATTGACATCTAGCAACCAAGGGAAAACTCAATAAGCAAGTCGATGACACAAAGGAAAATATATACACACTAAGATACACTAGGATATAGAGAGTTACGCCCAAGCTTGGGGCTCAAGCATAATATCGTTTCAAGTAGAGCCCATTTCTCGGCTCAGCCAACATATTCCCTTCATAATCTTCTAATTTGTAGGCTCATTTTTCTAAGATACATCACACGATATAAGGACCATGCCAGATGGGGTTGAACTTTCCTGCCCCCAGTGATTCTTTGGCTTGGTCATACAAGAGGACCAAGTCACCCTCAACGTACTGTCGAGGACATACAGACTTATTATACTAGAACTTGACATGTCGTTTTTTCTCTTCGATAGTCGTAGAGGCATCCTGACGCTCCTCATCTAGGCTCTCTAGGTGTACGAGGCGTTCTTCAATATTGAAAGTGTCAGGTAGGAGCTTAACTTCCAGTCCAAGAAAAGGGATTTTTCATTCAATAGGAAGGATCGAATTCACACCGTGTACTAACTAAAAAGGGGAAAAAATGGTGGAAGTCTTACCTGAGGTTTAGTATGCCCAAAGCGTCAGGTAAAGCATGAGATGCCAGTCATATTGTCTTTGGCTGATATTTTTATGCAAAATGGACTTGAGAGACGTGTTCACGGCCTCTACTTGTCCATTTTCCCGAGGATAGTAAGGGGAAGAATGAGCGTGTTTAAACCCGAGTTTCGATGTCAATTCTTTCATCATTTCGTTCTGAAAGTGACTGCCATGATCAGTGACAATCTCACTCGAGATTCTGAACCGGGCTATAATTTGATTCAACACAAAAAATGCAGCAGTGTTACCATCATATTTAATTGTAGGCTTGGCCTCGGCCCACTTAGTAAAGTAGTCTATAGCCACAATAATATGTTGATGCCCCCCAGCCGAAGTTGTGTTGCAATCCACAAAATCCACCCCCCACTTGGTGAAGGGATCAACGATGATGATCGGGTGAAGTGGGGTTGGATGTGAGCGCATCTTCTGAGTGAACACCTGGAAAGGGTGACACTTCTTGACCGATGTTGATGATTAAAATTGCAATGATCAATATTGCCCGTAAATGATTGCTAAGCTCTATTATTTATTTATGATAATAATAATTAACTAGTAGGTGGGAACCCCTTGTAGACTAGAGGTGCTATAATGGATGTGTTACTCTTCTATGTTTGTTGCGGTTATGATAATGCCTACAAATTCTTATACAGTTGGTGATGCAAGCCTTGGTTTCATTCGTTTGACAACATGGTTGGTTGATGTATTATGGCTAAATGTTGCTGATGTTCACTCGCAATACAGGGCAGTGCTATGGATATGAGGATTATGGTGTTTTACATGTGTTATGTTACATTAAACATTGATTAATGTTCTTACATGTGATTTTATGCAGGGGGATAATAAATGATATGGAAGCTTGAGCTCAAAACAAAAAGAGGAAGAAAATATGGATAAGTCCTAAGGCTATGGCAAAAATATTATATATAAACCTTAATATATATATATATAATAGTGACAAATGTGAAGTGATGGACCCAGCTACTATACTATGCGTTTTGGGTTAAAGGATTATATGTGAACACACATGGTATGGTTATGGTTAACGTTTGATTTGATTTGGGCGGTGCACTATACAATGCATATGGCATTTAATTTATGCAATGGTTATTGTAATTAATATAATGGTTGATGTTATGGTAATGGGTTGGCTAGTACGTTGAATTGAATAGGGCCATCTGAGGAAGCAACATGCATTTACTGTACGTCACTCCAAACCACCCTCGTGCCCGTCACCCTATCCATAGTTGCATTTTTCTCTAGTGGTTGTGGGAGCTCCGCGATTTCAGGTTTTGAAAGGGAAAACACACACCAACTCTTCCTTCAAGTGATTTTTCTAGGTATGGCTCCTCACTTTTCATCCATGATGGTTTCTCTGTATTATGAATCAACTTGTTGGCTCAGGATTGCATGAGTTCTATGTTTTTCTTGAGTTTCGACTGGGTCTCAATGTTGTGTTTATGGTGTTCTCTGTGATTACTGTGGAATGTTGGCATTTTAAAAGGAAGGAATGGGTGTTATTGCTTTGTAAAGCTTGTGGATTGGTTATTGGTTAAAATAAATGTCGGTCAGCTTGGGTTTTTATTCTGGTTCTCTGTGAAAAATGATGATAATGGTGCAACAAGCTCTGATTTTTATTTGTGCGGGGTTTTACCACCAATCTGGGTATTGGTGTTGTCACTCATTTTTGGTCTCACTCGTTGTTGTGATTCGTTCTCCAGGTTGCAATGCAGCTGTCGATAGAGGTATTGTTCTTGCTCAATTTGGACGAGCCCCAAGATATTGTTTGTTATGGATTTTTATTCACTGTCACTATCGCTGAAAGAATTTCATAGTCCAATCTTTGTATTGCCCGGAATATTAAATGGAAGCATGTATATGTATCAAGTGGCCAGGATTTGTGCTCTGGCATTCTTTCCACAAGTGTTTTAAGCGGTCTCTCCTCTCATCTATGTTGTATTGGCTAACTAATATTTTGGTAAGCCTCACTGTCAAATTAGTTTCGAAGGTTATAGACCTCTT
>JASDQU010369195.1:0-11441 GCA_032191745.1 Picea mariana
ACGCTAACAATCCTCGCTTGAATTATTGCGAGGAACCAACATGAAAAGTTCTAATGTAGACTGGATTTTGCTATATACTAGTAGCCTAGCTGTGCTTTCATTTTTTGTGCTTCTTTTCTATGCTTACAATACCTTGATTTCTGCCTTCTAAGTTAAGTTTTCTTTCCTTGTTGTTTTCAATTGAGTCTTTTACTAGTGTTGTTTTAATTTCTACATTATTACTTATGTTGCGATTTTTGTCTTTATCATCTTTTAGTGTTTGGTCAAGATAGAATTTTGGATCAATTCTACCATAGTGACACTCCTGCAAAGCATTGTTAGTCAATAACAATCAAGCTTAAACAACGATTATGATGTCTCCTCTGAAGGGCCCTTGAAATTGTTACATATTTCCGTTGTTGTCTTACAAGGAATTGATTATTTCCCGCTTCTTCTTGCCATTTCTTCACCCATTGAGACCTTGAGAGAAATTCTATAAGTTTTCCTCAAAATTTAAGAGCATATTCCGGTTAATTGATTATGYATACAGTGGTAAAAKCCYCTCATACTTAACACTTTTAATCAATTATTCCAAAATTCCCGGTCATCTTTCCATTAAATCCRCTCACTTCYCCCTGTTGCATAATTATTCTGGTTATGTCTTCTAAAATTACTGTTCTTGGTCTGTGAAACCATGAGTTCCGAGTTCTAAATATGTTGGAAACAAATTTTCCTGTGGAGTCGCCAATTTTTTGACGATTAAAATTGTCAATGAAGTTTTGCCCACAACGTGTTGCTAAAGCCTATTATTATAAAAGTTAATAATACTAGTAGGTGGGACCCCCTTGAACTATTGAAGATCAGATCTGTTCATTTTTTATGTTGTGATGATATGCGGCACGACTTACATGGTTGATGAGATACTATTGTTATTGGTTATGATTTGAGCTTATGAGGTGTTGATTCCTGATGTTACTACAACCTATGATATTCACTAATATCATTGCTATCTGTTCTTATTGCACCTGCACAATAAACATGTTAGTGAAATTACATGAAGGACAATTTTGAAAAAGGCAAAAATACTATAACAAATGCAAAGAGAAGGGATCTAACTCTGCAATTTTGCTATACTACATGCGAACAATTGGAAAGAAATGAGAAACAATTGCAAAGGGGATGAATTTAAAGTTATCCTATTCACTATACTACATGCATGAAAGACTTAACAATTATTGTTAAATCCTAGCTAACAAGTAAATGGTTATGAAATTGTGATTGAATTATATGTTTAATATGCATATGGTATGAAATATTGGTGGCACATTTGGCAAGGTGATAGTGCTAATGGTTATGCAATGATTAATTGACTTATGTGGTCGATATACATATGGTATATTTGTATAGATTGAATGTTGGTGGCTCATTTGACAAGGTAATGGGTGTTAATGGTTATGCAATTTTGTTTGAGTTATATAATAAGGAATTGGATATATGATGTGGAGAGCGCATTTGGCAAGTAGTATGTGCAGATTCCAACGTCACCTTTACCCCTCCCGTTAGCCGCCACCCTAGTCGGGCTATTGTTCCATCTTGCTACTGTGGTTATGCTCCGAATTCTTAGCAGAGAGGAACCACTCGACCAACTTGCGTTTCAAGGAATTCAATTACAGGTATGTTCTTTTTTTGGCCATTCATGACTCTGCTCTAGTTATGAAATGATTACTGGCTTAGGTGTATTGGTTTGTGTTTTCCTAAGTATTGCAACTGGTAAATTTGTGTTCTTGAAATGAATGGTTCTTCCTGCCATGATATTGAATTCGTAGAAGTTATTGGTCATCCTGGGTGGTAACTCTCTGGTATCCTTGTTGGTTTAGTTGGAGGGTTTTTGTTTGGTCTTGGGTGGATAGATATCTTCACGCATTTTTCACTAAATCCAGTCTTTGGATTTTATGGGTTTAATGGTTGAAGGCATTCTACGTCACTGTGTTTTTGTTCGCTTGGGCATTGGTTGATTGCACCACTAGGGGTCACAAAATGAGGTTCATGTTCTTCCTCAGCCCTTTCTTCATCTCTGTGTTGTGATTGTTCACTCAAAGAACACAAGGGTTATACCCTGCATGCGTTAAATAACTTTTTCCAGGCCGAACTAGAGCCCTACCTTTTCGGTTATGGCTCCTATCATGGATTTGCACCCGTCCACGAATGAATCGTGGTTCTTCCTATATGCACTGTGGCCTTTGATTTTTCACCATTACAAAGAGTGGTTTTGCTCTCCCTATGTTGGCTACGCAACAAACCTTATCCCTCCAGTTTGAAGATTGATAGAGAAGACCGACCTAACCTATTGGTTTTACGACTTGGTTGCGGTTGATTGGCGGTATAATTTTCGACAAGTTCAAATACAGGCTCACCCAATTGTTCGTGTGACAGTTGTGTTGGTTGGTATATAGTCACTTCCTCTGTTATGACAATGGTAAACCCTACATTTTTAATTGCACTTTCAAAGTACACACAATCGCTCTCTTTATAAATCAATATTGTTTAATGGAAAGGGCAACTGCCCCAACTCGAATCGATGCATGGGTATGCATTGTTATCACATCTTGTTAGGTCAATTGATTTCTCGACAATGAAAAATTGGTTGGTTGGTACACAATCACTGGTATTTTCACACTAAGTATTGTTTGGATGTTTAGATGGCATTGGTTACAAATGCTTGACGTTGGTCACGCATGTTGCGTTGTGTGTATGGTATTTTTCAAATGAAGTAATGGTCGTGGTAACTGTGGTTTTATTTTGGGGCCGAATAGTTATTGAACCAGATGACTGTAGAAACTATATCCACTGTATCCTTGTGATTGTTCATTTGTATAAGCCTGAGTTTGCACAAAATATTTGATCGCAGTTGGATTAAATTGAAGTGATACTGTGTTAGATTGATGAACCAACACAATGGATTGATTTATTGTTGTAACTGTGTGTTTGAAGATGTTGCATCGTGGTGTTTTGGTGTCTGCACACTGTGTACAGTATGGATAGCTTGGGTTTCATAGGGTTTTTAAACATCTTTAATTGTTGCAATCGATCATTTGTTAAGAAGGGAATGTTTTCGAGACCCCGTCATGTTGGATGGATGGCCCAACTTTTAAGTTACATTGAATTGTTTTTTTACAGTGGTAGAACTACATTGCCTGAGCGAATTACCCTGTGAATAGCTTGTGCCTAAATGGTGGTTGTTGGTTGTATGCTTAATTGTCAATTCAGGTGTTGCAATCTGGTCTTGATTATGTTGGTTACTGCATATATATATTTAATGAATATCATTGCTTTTAAATGATAGGCCCGATTGCAGTGATGGTGACTTCATTGTTAATTTGAAAACATGACTTTTGAGTATTATTGTGGATTGAAGGAATGTATGGGCAGTGGTTGATTTTGATGGTTTACAGATTGGAAATGGGTACCATTCAAAAATTGTTATAAAATGCAAAGTATGTAAATGAAAGTAACAAAACCCCTTACAAATTGTGTGGAACACATACTATCTTGTGGTGGCACTATGTTGGATATTTGATTATGAACAATGAACTAGTTAATTGCACAAAAGTTGTTATTTTTGGAAGATTGTTTGTTGTCATTTATGTCAACCCTAGTCATGGGTTTTGGACTGCAAGATTGATGAAGGTATTTGGACATGAAGGACAATGCACATGCAGATACAACACCCATGGATGGATAGTATACATCGTGTTGTTTCCGGTGGTATGTGGCACGTCACGTGGATCCTCATGGTTGAGTAGAAATGAATTTTTGAAGATGACAAAGTGAATTGAAGAAGGAAGTACATGTAGGCCCTGAAGATAATTAAAGAACTGAATTACAAAATAAGAAAGTGTCAGGTCGGCCCTAATGTTAAAAGGAAGTGACATAAATGGTATAAATAAATATCATTATACATTCATTTGAAACACAAGTCGAATTTCAGAGGAAATCATAAGTAAAGAAGGCCCGATTTCAATGGAGGATGAAGTCTTTTGGTGATGTGTTCTAAGGTATGTTATTTTCATGTCATCTTACCATTTTTGCTATAACTTTTTTTCTAGAACGATTCAGATGGTGAAATTGCTATGGTATTGAGAAGACATAACTTCCATGGATGTTGGGTTTAAATAATTTCATAAAAGAAAAAACACATTAGTGATTATGGAGAATTTTCTTTTAAACGAACCTGTGCACAAGGCAATTCATGCAAATGAACATAGAGATTACATATGAATTATGACCTTACTTTTTTAGTGCAATGAAAAACAAAGATAGTGTAAATTGATCCATCCTGAGTTGTTATCTAAGGTGTTATCACACTAAGTTGCCTTGGGTCTTTAGCCCTTAGTTTTTATTTTTCTAAGCCTTTAGATTTTTTAATTTTGATTTGTCTCTTAAATGTGTGATTTACATAGATGAATTTGATAAATAAAGGTTTAAGTCATGGCTCAAAATTTGATCCTCACATGAACTTTTAGCCTAGGTTCATTTTCATGACTTATGTTTTGATCCCCTTTATGATTTGACACTAAGTTTGACTTACTCCACGACTAGCTCGACTTGAAATGTCACCCTCCTCACTTATGCCTCTGTAGCCTTGCCATGTTGTACCTTTTTCCTATTCTTACTAGTCAAATAATTGTTTGAAAATGATCGTTGCCAACTCACCAGGAGTTTCTGTAGGACACTCCCTATCCATCATCTTTCACTATGATTTGTGATTATTGCGCTCATGTCATCTCTTCCTTGTTTTTATCACCATGGTTAGTTAAAATATGACTTCGAGGATTAATCTTTATGAGATCTGCTAACGGTTTTCAAATTTTGAAAGCTTAAATTTCTGTGCTACACAAACTACCAGTTCGGACCAGTTGGAAGTGGCGCTACCAGATCAGATGTTGAGGTGGATTCGGAGGCCGAGTTTCTCATGATACTTTCCTAAGATTTCACTGAAACTCCGAGTTTTCATCATTCTCCAGGTATTCCATGATTTTCACTCTCTGCATATCAATTTCAAGGAGAATTTATCGCTCGGAGTTTTGGTAGCTATCATGCCTGCATAGCTAGAGGATATCTTTTCCTCATGCCTTCCTATCGGTTTCCCTTCCAATCAAACCTATAGTTACCATCACCTAGTATCGGTCTTAATACATCTACTCTCCATTTATCTCAATATCTCAATGTCCATGCAAATTTCATCTCTTGTATGCGCAGTGTGCTACCCAGAAATGCTACTAAAACGATGCTGCTTTTTTCCCCTACCTCCTCTATCTTTTGAATTGGACTGTTTTCGACCCAGTTTTCAAAGACAATTACAATGTATCCCTTCACCATATGATTTTTCCTCAATTTTAATATCCGTACACAGTCAAGGGAGAGAATTTCACAGCCAGTGTTTCCTAAGCTAGCAATCAGTCTGAGTTAGGGAGAATTCCTAGAAAGGGGCAGCCACTCTTCACTATCAGATTCTTTTAAAGTGTGACTCTTTGTTTTCCTGGTCATCACCACTTAATATTTTTTAATCTTTCATCCTAAACTATGGAGACTCCTCAGAAGAAGAGGTCGCACAAGGGAGTTAATGTGGTTAGAATTGAGCCTGTAGACATGCATTTATTTGAGGTAGATCCCATGGCTAAAGAAGTTTTCCAAAGGGTGGGCTTCCTCACTTTCTGCCAAAATATGCAAAGAGGTCATCCTGAGGTGGAAAGGTAGTTTTCATTACATTTTGATGGCCTAAAGACCAAGGTAGGGGACCTGGAGTTTGAGGTGTCTGAGACCTCTATTTCAGCAGCTACAGGGATCCCTATCACTGAGGAGAGTTGGTTTAAATCCATGGAATTTGATGCATCCTTTGCCAAAGACTTACTTAAATCTGAATATCAAACTGACAATCTGTCCAAATGGGTACCAATAAATCATTCGATTGGAGATTTTGATAAAATATTGAGGATCATTCAAAGGTACTTCACATGTGAAGGGAGGTTCAATAAACTATACCAGTAACATATAAGGCTTCTGCTACATTTTACTAGCAAAGTTTAAATGAACATTCCCTTCTATTTTCTAAGGAGCATAGGCAAGAAGTCAGATGGGGTTCAATCCAAATCCAAGGTTGTGAATACTAGCATTTTTCATTCTAGATTGATTAGAATGTTGGTTTCTGAAGAGCTGAGAAAGAGGAAAATCTCATGGGAACACTTTTTTACTATTGCTAATATGAAATTGGACATAGAATCTACTCCTCATTCACAGATAGCAAGCCCTTTCCCATCCACCAGTGTTACTCCAACAGGTGCTAGCAAGAAAAGAAAGAGTAAATCTCATGTTCAAGATCAAGAATCCATTAAGGAGCCTGCAAGAACTGAGGAGAAGGCTTACCATTCTCCACAGAGAGGCCTTTCACCCCCTCCTGCACTAGAACTAGAAGAAGTCCCTTCCTCTACTAAAGCCACAACCAAAAAAGGAAGGAAATTACACTTCTCTTCATCCCGTTCAACAGCTAGCACTAAGAGTAGAAATCCTTTCATAAGGTCATCATCTCTCAAGGAGGTTGTTGAAGAACAGGTCCTACCAAAGGTTTATTTTCCAAAGAATAAGAAGGATAAGGGTGAATTCATTGAGAAGATTGTGGCTTCCATTCTAAAGAAGAATAAAGAAAAGGGCAAAGGCATTGAGAAGCCTATTGAGATAGAAGAAGTAATCCATGTGTAGCATGAATATGAAGTCATAAAAAACCCTCTTGAGACTGTCCACATCACCAATCCACCTAGAAACTAGACCTTCAAAATACTGATTAAACAACTTAAGAAAGCTAGAAAGGAGGTGGCTCATATGAAGTCTGAATCCCTATCTGAAAGAATTAAGATGAAAGAACTCATGGATGGCTACAACCACACTCTTGACTTATCAATATTCACATCAATAAGAGCCCAACCTCTTCATAGGTAACTCAAGAACCTCTATAGGCAAAATAGAGACTTTCAATCTTAGAACAGAAAGCTCAAAGCAGAGTTGCAACAATTCCAAGATGAGATGGCTCAAAGAAACTTGAATTTGTTGGTTGAAGATGCTATTGAAAGGGAGAAGATGGTAGCCAAGGAAAGCATAGATCCAGTGAAGAAACCTGTTACTGCTAAAGGGAAGCATGATTTTGTGCCAAAGGGAAGTCCTCCTTCTACAAGAAGGAGTGTTAGGTTGATGAAGTGATTGGTGAAAAGTAAGGTCCATTTTTGGGAATGGCCCCTTTTTGCAAGGATAAGTAATTAAGGGAATACTACTTTTTCCACCTATATAGGATTCTAATGCATATTGCTCAAAGTTTTTGGTGCTCTGCAAAGAATTAATCTCTTCAACAGTAGTAGCGTAGACATTCTGTAGCACTATGGCGCTACAGAATTGTTGAATTTTCATGTCCTATCAGTCTATTGCCTCTAACGCTGCTTAATCACCTAAGACTGATGTAGCGATGACACTGCTAACTACCCAGGGGTGCTACCAAAGCTATCGGCATTGGAATGTGGTGTTGTGAATTCAGTCGAGGTGCTACCAAATTGTACATAGACACACAGGAAGGCGCTACTGAAATTTTAGACAGAGTTTAAATTCAACATAGAAGCACACATGCATGGCGCTACTAAAATTTTAGACAGGCGTGGCGCTACCCATTCAACATGCCTATTTTGGAGGTTGGGCTATAGAATTACAAGAATTTGGTGAATACGCTACAAAGGCTCGCTATTGAATGAAGCTACCAACAGGTACCAGGAATCAAGAAGCTCGAAATATCATTCTTGTTGATGGTTGTTGATGTGGAGAAAGGCAAAGATAGCAGCTGGCAACATGATGACATTTACAAGCATCCAAAAGAAACTTGGCATGCAGGGAGATGTGTATCAAGAAGATTAATTCAGTTCAAAGTTGGTTGGATCAGTGGCCAACATTTTCCCTTTTTATAGCACAGTTTTTAGTTTAAGTTGTTATATGGAATAACTACTTGGAGATTTTCATGGGAAGAAGGTCAACTTGCACCTCCATCTGTGCCTCCCCTTTTGTTATAAATAGATAGTATAAATGATTTAGTAGGTTCCAACGGTTGAGCTAGGCTCCTTTATGCTATAATATTTTGATTAAGTTTTTGTGAACTGGTTATGTACCTGATTTGAGACATCTTGATTAATAGAAGTCACCTTTCTTACTCCAGCTAATTTGCCTCTGATTCTAAAGTATTCATGCTTGAATGATTCACATGAATTATTGTAGTGATCTTATGATGGATGTTTGATTATAATATTATTATGATGTTTCTTTAGTGTCCTCAAACTTTGAATTCAAGAAGATCTTGTGTTTTGAGTTTTTCTTCCTTAGGTTGCTTATAGACCTGATGTCTATAGTAAACCTCTACATTTTTCTCATCAAAGTCTTCCCTCTATTCACCTTTACTCCCACTTACTGACTGAAGTTATCCAAGACCTCAATTGCCTATGCATGTTAGCCCAGATTTCTGAGTTAGAACATTATTATCTTGAGTCTTGTCCATTTGACCTCTTTAAAACTCATTTACATCTACACATAAACTGATGGTTATTGGGCTTACCTTCTATGCAATCCAAGGTTGATTCCTAGTAATAAAATTCTTGGCGTCATTGTCGGGGAACAAATTGAAGACATTTCCCTGGGATTGAATGAAAAATATTACTAGTTCTGAAGGTGCATTGGAACTCAGTATATTAAAGATTGCAGCTTGCACCTGGTGACTCCATTGTTTCATCTCTGGCTACTAAATGCATACACACGATATCAAATCCACAACTACCTTTGGTTCCACCTGAGGTTGGCCCAGAGAATATAATCAAAAAGGGAAAATCTTCTCAAGAAAGTTTTTTTGTTGCTGCTACAAGTGATTCTCGTCAGTTGTCTGATTCCAGTCTTTATACTCCAGTTGTTTTATCAAGTAATCTTTCTTTTCTTTCTGTTGAAGTATCTAAGAGTCTTGATTTCAAAAATTTCCTTCTTGAATACTCTTCATTTGAAGTTGAATTGGAATAAGAAAAATTTCAAATCCTTGTTTCCCTTGACATTGAAAAGAGGTACATACTTGAGAGTCTTGAAAATTTTCCTACCTTAGGCCATGCTACTCCTCCTCCTGTCAAAATTTATGCAACCAAAGAAGAGGAAACCTCATCCTCTTTACAGCCTGTGCCATATTCTTCCAAGACTGAACCCTCTGCTATGAAAACTGAAATTCCCCCTTTATACATTCCTTTTTCTCCTAAGTTGCACACAGTTATGTTTCCTTCTCCTCCTTGCTCACCAAGAGTCCAAAATACAATGGCAGGTGCTAACCCTCGTATAAATGGGATGGATTCCATATTTGTTGCAAGATTTTCCCCTCTTGTCTTACCTCAACCCATGAATTCTCTCCCTGTTGGAGATTATTTAAAATACATGCCCAAATTCACAGGAGAAGAAGATATAACTGTTGAAGAACACCTTGTTTCCTTCTACAGTTATGCAGACAATCAAAATATTGAAAATGAGGATGTGTGGATGAGAGTCTTTGTCCGAAGCCTTTTTGGTGAGGCTAGGAAGTGGTTTAGGGGTTTGTCCCTGTTGATATTATGTTAGCTGCGGGAGGTATTTACCTCCACGTGTAAACCTGATGAGAATAGAATATTTCAGGAAGCAATAAGAAACCCTAATTAGTTTGCTAATAACCCTAGAATACAAGTTGGCTCAAGAGGATAACTTGTATTAGGTTATTATCCTCCAAGAGAAGAAGTCGGCTAAAGGAAATACTATATACTAAGTAAATAGGCACCCAGAATAAGAATTCAGCCCATGCAGTTTGCCAGATTTAGTATAAATACAGAAGGCTAGTCTTCATTCTGGCAGGCATTCTCAGAACTGCAGAAGCAACACTTGTGCACACTGTAGTTGGCCAGTTTCTGTGCAAGTTTGGAGGAGAGTTGTCGTTGCAGCAGCTGCAGCTAGCAGATTTTGGTTTTGTCTTGGACTATCTCTTGGTTATGGTTTGGAATCCTTGATCAGCTCTTGCTTGGTGTGATATCCTTGGAGAAAGGTGTTCCACCCTTTGTTTGGCTACTTAGCCTAGGTTTTTCTTTCGGAATGATTCTCTGTCAAGGTTAAGGTGCTTGGGGGTGGCTTCGTCCTATGGTTGGGTGACAATAGTGATATTGTCTATGGTTAAATGAGCACATCCATTATATTCTAACATGTTATGGGCCCACACCTCCTTCATTCAGTCTAACCACTAGAAGGGAGCATAGCCATAAGGATACTAAGCTCGTTGAAGAACTACCGCTAGGGTTTCTAGCAGGAGCAGTTACCAAAGCACTGTCGCTAGGGTTACTAGTAGGTATAGTTGCAGAAACCCTAACCCTCTTGTTGAGGCACCTTAAGTGAAGGGATTGACCTAATTTTCAAATAGACTAGTGCTCCCTAGCCTAGCACATCTCCTGGTACTCTCAGCAAGCCAAGATGTCAAGTTTGAGTTTTTGGTCAAATATAGGGTTGACCAAGTCAAAGAAGCCATGAATTACTCAATGAAGTCAGAAAAAAAGTTAGAAGGGGATTCTAAATTCAGAGCATGGAAGACAAGGATTGATATCATCCTTGCCAAGAATAAAGTGTTGGATATCATGAAAGGAAATATTGTGGAACTAGAGTTTGAAGAAGGAAAAGAGAAGGAACCGCAGAACGTTGCAGTTATGGAGAAGTTCAAAGAGAATGATATCAATGCCATGATTATCATAGTGGATTCTATAAAATACCACTTGATACCCTACATCTCCCATCTTTATTCATCTAAGTACATGTACGATGCCCTAACAAACCTCTTCTCAGTCAGAAACAATGGAGAAGTAATGAGTCTGAAGAATGAGCTCTTTGGCATGAAGATGAATGATAATGACAACATAACATCATACTTTTTGAGAATATCTCAATTAAGATATCAACTACAAGCTATTGAAGAAATCATCCCAGAGAAGGAACTAGTAAATATAGTACTCAACCGTCTTCCCAAGACATGGGATGCATTTTTCGCAAGCATGAACAGAAGAAAGGAGTATCCTACATTTGAAGAAATTTGGACTTGTTGTGCACAAGAAGAATCAAGGATTAGTGCAAAAGAGAAACCTCAAAAGAAATATGATGATCAAGCCTTCACAACAAGATTCAATAATTTCGAGAACAAAAGGAAGTTTGGTTCAAGGAAGAAGCCAAATCAAGAGAAATATATGTAGGAATTACAATGCTTCAACAATCGAAAGTATGGTCACTACAAGAATCATTGTCCCGAGCTGAAGAAAAGGAAGGATACACATGAAGCATCAATTTTCGAAGAAAAGGAACCTTCAAAGAAGATTAAGCAGGCCGAAACAAACTTCTTCTTCCAA
>JASDQU010369198.1:0-11451 GCA_032191745.1 Picea mariana
TAAGCAATATTCTTCATACCTTTTCTGTTATTTGGCATCTGATTTACAGTTTCTAAAAGCACTGGTTCATTAAGCTATTCTGATAAGTAATCTCTCCATTGTGCTATCTTAGTATCCCATTGATCCACCTATTGAAAAGTATTCAATTCTTAAGTTACCAGGCATACTTAGCTTACAACCCTAAGTAGTTCCCTGGAGTGTTAACACTATCCTTCCACTTTATTTTGATTGGATAGTCAATATTACTCCCAAATTTATTCTGATATTGGATGGCTCATGTCCACTTCAGTTCTTCGTCTTCTACTAAAATATTTTTCCTTCGGCTAATTTTATTCGAAGCAGTCAACTCTGAATTTGACCATTGTTCCCCCTACACGATTTGATGGTTTAAGTCACTTCTGAATATTAAATCATATGACCACGATTATCTCCTTCTTTATGTAGGTTTCCCTCTGTGATCCAACGTTCATATTTACATCTGAATTCTAGATGAAAGACTCCAGTTGCTTGATTTTTATAAAGGTTTCCATCTGTAAAAATTCTCTTTCTGAAAATTGATCTCTTATGCGACTTCAAAAGCACTATCTCTTATAATATTTGGAAAATGTACCTGTAACAAAGATCATTGATCCTTGACAGTGATCGAATATTACATTGGTGAAATTTACCATACACTTTTTCTCCTGAAATTTAGCCTTGCTTCTATGTTGCATTCTCTTTCCATCAATGGCCCTTCATTACATATGGAAAGACCTTATTGTCCATCCTGACACTAATGCAAACTATATAACTTTATTCATGACTGATTCATGTTGTATAACTTTTTTCATGAATGATTCATGTTGCCATCAATGACAACACACAATCAATAATTCCAACAAAATACACCTTCTTCCATGGGGATTTACAAGAAAAACATTACATGGAACAACCTCCTATCTATGTAGAGAATGACTCCAACCTTGTTTTCCACCTTAAGGAATCTCTTTATGGTCTCAAGAAATCTCCTCAAGCTTGGTATGCCAAAATCCACATATTTATTCTTGATACCAGATTTTGTAGATATCATTATGACCCTAATGTCTATACCAAGAGAGTAGGAAGCCATATCATAATCCATTTTATTTATGTTGATGACCTTATCCTCATTGGTAGTGACCCAAAACTTTTAAACCATGTGAAAACCATCCTTAAGAAGAAATTTGAAATGATAGACTTAGAATTTTTGCACTATTCCCTTGGCCTCCAAGTTTATCAAACCAAGAAAGGAATTGTTCTTTCCTAGTCTAAGTATTCTTGTGACTTTATTTGTCTCTTTCACATGGAAGATGAAAAACCAACTCCTTCTCCCTTCTAGTCCGGAGTCAAAATTGCTTCCACCTATACTTCTCCCAAAGTTGATGCCACTGTGTACCATCATTTGGTTGGTATCCTCTTATACTTGAATCATATTCATCCTAATATTTCTTTGTTGTTGGTCTTGTTCATGATATATGCAAACACCCCATCGAATCCATTGGAAAGAATCTAAAAGGAAACTTTGATATGTACAGGGTATAGTTCAGTTTGGGATACATTACAACTTAGAGGGAATTTTTGTTGGTTGGTTTCAATGATTCATATTGGGATGATGACCCTGATGATTGAAAGTATACTACAGGTTATTTTTTCATCCTTGGTTCAATACATGTCACTTGGGCCTGTAAGAAACAATAGGCTATTTCTCTTTCCTCAGTAGGAGTAGAGTACCAAGCAACAATCAATACAAGTCAATAAGCGTTTTGGCTTCGACAGATCCTTTCATAATTTGGATTCTATAAGCAACATCCAAAAACCCTCTAGTGTGACAATAAGAGTGTCATAAATCTCACCAAGGACCCATTTCAACATCAATGCAACAAACAAATCTAGATACACATTCACTTCATCTGAAAGATCATTCATGATCGATTTATTGAAGTGCTCTTTTTCCCTACAGAAGATCAAGTTGTTGACATATTCACAAAGTCTCTTATAGAAGAGATGTTTTCCAAACTTAGATCAATGTTAGGATTTCATGAAGTTATCATTAAAGGGTGATAGGCTGTAATGCCTCCTTCCCTCTCCTATTATGTTTCCTTTGTAAATCCTTCAATCCTATCAGAAGTTGTTCTTAAGGGGGGATGTTAGAATATTTAGACTCTTAGGAGTTAGTTAATATCAGCTTGGTCTAATGTGTCGTTAGGTAAAAGTGTGTTTCTTTAATCTGCATTAGTATGCATTTGTAGTTAGGTAATTCGACGGTCAAGATTTGTTCCCGATATAAAGTGATGTGATGATTCATATTCTCTTCGATATTAATGGCTACATTGATTTCTGCCTTAGCACCCAGTTGGTCCATGACCTCTATTTAAATAGCATGGAGGATCATTTTTCGATGATCAATTGTGAGAGACTCTCTTGTAACTCTCTCTGTAATATTTCTCTTTTTTATTAAAAAAATGCTCCATGTGGCCACATTGGTTGGAGTTATGCATGTTTCCCCACAAGGGTTTTACCATGTAAAAACATTGGCATGTTGATATTTGATATGGTTGTGTGAGTAGTTATTGAATTTGTTCATCCTCTATTGGAATACATGTGTTTTCGAAGAATTTCCTCACATCTGTTCAATTTTTTTAGCCACTTGAATGTTGTGGACAATCATCATTATTTCTCCTTTGTGAGGGAAGTCCCTATACAATTTATTTCCATCATGTACCCAATATTTCATAGGTTGTTTCCTTATCCTTTTCCTTAATGAATTTTCCATCGTGGGCTCGTTTTGAGTTGACTGTCCTTGTTAATTTCCTTATGAATTGTTCTTGGAAAATGGTGGCTTAAAACCCTTTTTGATTTGATCCCTCTTTCCTTTCATCTTATCATTCCAAATATTTTGGAAGACTAGCCTCTCCATGATATGCTCATAAATATGTTTCACTCTCCTTATTATCTCCTCCAGATTCATGGGTTTATCATAGTGTATCTTTTTGTTGTAGAAGGAAGGTAACCCACTCAGAAAACTTTGGATTTTGACCCTCTCGTCCTTTATGAATCCTGCATACTTCAACAACTCAAGGAACTTGTTCTCATATTCATCCATTTTCATGCTTCCCAACTTGAGTTCAAATAAATCTTTATATTTCTTTCATAGTAATTCCTAGACAAATATTGCTCTTGGAAATACCCTTTTAACTACCTCCATGATAACTTCCTCTCATCAAGGTGTTTAACTTACTTAATTTGATCCCACCACATGGTTGCCTTTCCTTGAAAGTGGTATGTTTCAATTATGGTTTCTATCCTTAAGGGATAGTCATGCAAGTGGAAATTTTTCTTCATTTCCAATATCCATGTCTCATATTCTTCCCCCTTCCTATGCTCACCATTGAAAGTTGGTGGGTTGAATTTATTGAGTTCACCTTGGAAGATGTCTACCTCATTCCCTCTCATCTACCTCCTAACAAGAGACACACTTGGGATGATCCTTAGCCCTGATCTTGCATGATATCTCCCAATGTATTTATATGGAGAATGATGATTCTTACTCAATATTATTTATTGTCTTTCATTCACATGATCATCCTTTCTACCATGGGATATGGATGTTGTCATGTGTCTAGCACTAGCTACCTTCTTTGTGCCATATTATTTATTGACTCGCCTCTGCAACATATTCAAACTGTGTAGTATCTCCTATCGAGCTTTCAAAATTTTGTCATTGTCTTCCCAATAGCTCTACACTTCTCTCTATAGGATTCTCATATTTCCATGATCTTGCCTATCTCTTCTTTTGTGAGACTTTGTCTCACTATTTACCATGCTGACATGTAGCCCTATAAATTATTCCTCATTATTGTAGGACCTTTGGGAATCCTCCATGACTGTATTTCTCATTCAAGAACCAAAATTCCCTCTTGAATCTCTTAATTCTGCAAGAAAAACTTCATGCGATATAATTTATGTTAGATAAAAATATATACATACACAATTCTAGAAAATGAATACATAAATTTTTCGTTCTTTAATGCCACCACTCATATTATTTTGAGTTTAATATAACTTACACTACTCAAATCAGTTTTTTGGGTTGATAAATGTATTCTCCTTCTCAATACCTTTCCATTGAGTATTCATTTTCCCAAATTGGAGCTCTAAGCTGAAAATTATGGGAAATTGAATATTGCCACTTTACTCCTCCTGTGGACCTTCTCCCAAGTGAAAAATAATCTCAAACACCAAATTTGGACACCTACAATGTTAAATATGCTAGGAACCAAGGAAAAATTTGCAAGAGACACATATAATAATGTTGACACTAAATTCACAACAACTCTTATATTTTCAAATTGATGCTCTAGTAAAAATCAACAATGATCTCAAAATGACAACTTTGTCCTTTTTCACTTTTTCTTGGCTTAGAAATTTTAGTCATGTTTAAGCATCCCTATGTCAAATCCCTTGGATTTTTTGTAGAATATAAATTGGGTATCTTCATGACTACCTTCTAAATTATCTGTCAAAATTTCACCCTCATCCTAGCTGATAGTTACGACCTGCAAAAGTTTTGATTGTTTTCCCATTTTTAGCCATGAATGTTATAGGTGTATTCTTTCTCCTCCCATACATTTTTTGGTACCCATATTCAAAATATGTCTCAATGGATCTCTTCTATGGACCATGTTATTTCCATAGAGTGCTCATGTCCCACAAATTGACTTTTGAGCAAGGAGTTATGCTCTCTAGAAATAAACTGGTACTGGAATTTTACCTTGCCCTGTTTCAACTATAATTTTCTCATGCAAGCTCCATTTTTCTTCTAGAATAGTTCATTGGAAATATCTCACTGAATTGTTTCATTTATGTTTCTGAGACTTTGTGTAGTGGAGGTATACACAATTATTAGGATTTTCGACTACCTAAAAATGTCATTTAGGCCCTTAAAATTGCTCTGCAAGTTCAAGACCTTTAAAAAATCAAACTTTCTACAGAATTTCACTGATTTACCATTGTATGACATGGAATGGCATGTGTATGATGATCCCACATGAAATTATTTTATTCGGCCATGTCATCATCCATCCACCACCTCCATTGGCCATTGGCCAAACCTCCTACAAGCCTATCAAAAAATCCTTTTTGAACCTTTCCCATTGGAAAGTTCAAGTCACTTGGTACACAGATCCTCTCAAAATACGTGGTCCAAAACACTATTAGAGACATCTTTTCATGAATTTCCCATCAAAAAATTCCCCTTTTGAAGTCCATCAAAAACACTCCTCTCGAAATCCTTTGGAAATATCCTTTCTGAAAACCCTTTGGAAACACTTCTTTTCAAAGACCATCGAATACACTCTTTTGGGAAAGTTTTCCCAACCTAGCCCGTTTGAACATAGTCTTATAAAATGATACCTTCCAACCTCTAATCCCCAACAAATGGTAAAGATATAATCTTTTCTCTTGATGAATGATCATGATTCATCCTTGAGTCTTTTTCCTTTACCTTTACCAAAAGTCATTATGGGTCCCACTGACTTCCATGTCGAATTCTTTGATTCACCTACCCTTTCTAGCATGTCATCCGACATGGCATATTGACATGGAAAGTTGACATGGAATTCTCTTTCTCCCTTGGCCCTTTTGAGACAACGTACTCATCTAATAGATTGGATGGTCAACAATCGTGTTGACCAACGACTATGATCATATTGGGTTTTCAAACTGCACATCAGTTACCTAGGTTAGGAAATATATTTTAGAAACACAACCCTGCCACCGTGATTTTTGAATGGAACCTGGTTACGGAAATGTTCCCCTACGGGCATGTGAACTTTCCCTTGGATTACATACCCCTCTACCAAGACATAAAATTACATTTGGACACTACCATTCCTATAGATTCATTTTATCCATCAAAAAAAAGAGGAGGGGACGTATGATGTACCTCATTTAGGATATTTTTCCAAGTTGCTGCAAAATATACCTGTAATGGAAAACAAGAAAAGACAGTTATCTCCTACTCTAATGGATTAGACAAAATCAATCGATCTATGAAGATTAAGACAAGCATAGAAAAGCAAATGTAAATACATACTTGAAGGAAATAGGCCAAGAATATTAATGAGAAATTCAAAAGGAAACTTACAATCTTCAGATGATGTTGTAGCAGCCTCTCCAAGTTCTCCTCCTCCAACCCTTGATCAAAAGATCCACAATCAAAATAACAGTCCTTTTTTTTATTTCTCCTCCTTTTCACCATGGGAATGCCTCCATTTATAGGCTTTGAGAGGCTCAACTACCTTGGGTATATTTGGAATTAGTTAAGGATATGGCTCCAATAGTTGTGATATATTCCTTAGATGCAACCCTGGAGTTAGATTCGATCCAAACTAAACCAATCCATCCATAGTTGTCTTTAGAGAAAAGTAGGATTTCTTCCAAGATTCTCTCAATCAACTCAGTGCTCCCTTAAAATGGACAACAGTTCGTTGCAATGCTCCCCCTAAGATGGAAAAGGAGCGCTAGCACTCCCTATGTATGAGCAGGGGAGCCCTGATCTTCCAAAAAGTCACCAAGATGTGTAAACCCCTAGTAAAAATACATGTTTTGATTGTCAGATGATGGGGCTTCTTCTTCTAACATGTTTTATGGATTTGTTAGGGTCCTATGATATGGTCATTTGGTCTCCAATTACCTATTTAGAAATTTTGCTCTGATCATTTTGAGAATTTATTCATGATAAGAAGCTCAACAGTAATGGTCTAGTGGTGTATCTTATATTTCAAAGAGGTGTCCAGGTATATCAAAAGTTAGCAAGAGATGGTTTGAAAATTTTGAATATAAAAGGTCAAAGAAATAGCTTTCGGCAGCTAAGGGTCAAATTTTTATGTGTTGCAAGTTGTCAAAAGTTCCCAATTTCAACAGCTAAAAGGTAGGCACAACTCTCAGTTAGTTGCCGAAAGTGCAGAGTTTGCTAATGGTTAGAATGTCCCATGGGGCTCTCAAACCACCATCATTACACAGGTCATGATGATATTAAATGATGTCAAAGTCGTCTATGAGGATCATTTGTCATGATCTGGGCGATTTGTTATGATTCTAATTGATGTTTTAAAAAATCATTAAACACTAATATATCAATTCAAAAACCCCATCATGATTTCATTTCGCCATCACCATTTCGTGCAAAAAATCACATGGAGGTTTGTCTTAGTCGGTTTTAAATAAACATCATGATATAAGGTTCCTTATTCACTGAGTGTTTCTTTTAAAAGATCATCCATCCATAAATTTGTTGGTCTCATGAATTTCCCTCATCTTTTTTTTCCTCTCTCCTTTTTCCTAGTGCTGGTCTGCCATCCATCAACCCAGATTTCAGAATTTTCAAGTTATTAACAAGTTTTTAGTAGATGAATACTGGAGGAGCATTTCTCAGGAGGGAGCTGCAACATGTTTCCTATCTGGAATCTCATCTAGAGATTTGTCAAATGTTAAAGGATGCAGGCTGCTATAGGTTTTGTAAGAAATTACAACGGTATCATCAAGGAATTGTAGAGGCCTTTTCCAAAAGTTTTGATGGAGACAAAGTGCAATTGGGTCCTCTAGAAATGAATATAGATGAGGCAAGTGTTATTGCAACAACTGAGATTCCTAGAGAGGGTGAGAGTTGGTTCAAAACCACTGCCATCAAAGACATTGAATTTAGATCTTACCTTAAGACAAAATTCCAAAGAATTATTTGAAAAAAGGACATTCCCAGGAATTACTTGGAAGACAAATGGCAGAAATTGTTGAAGGTTATTCGTGTGTACATAACCTGTGAAGGGAGGTATGGCAGGGTCATGTTGTACCATTTCAGGATTATCAATAATTTCACAGGGAGAAACCCTTTGAATTTGCCTCATTATATTCATAGGAGCCTCACCAATATGGCACAAAAATTCTAAGCTAAACCTAAGAAACCAAATAGTAGATTGTTCCATCATGGTCTTATTAAGCTTATAGTGATGGGGGAACTCTAGAGAAGAGAGAAGACATGGAATTATTTCCTATTTTGGGGAGAATTTGAGAAAGAGATCTAGCCTAAGGGTAAGAAGAAACCTACCAAGAAGTCATATACACCAAAGAGAAATAAGAGAAAGAGAAGGTCTCTATCAACAATTTAGACAGAACAACCAACCCCTTCTCCCAAGTCTAAGAAGGAAAAAAAGAAGCTTGATTTTGATCAGGGAATAGAGGGCTATAGCAGTGTTGTTACAAGAAACATCTTGAATTTTCCATACTCAGATTCTGAGTATGAACCACCCATAGAGGAAAGAGAGGAAACTAAAGTTGAAACTCCATCCTTTGAAGTACCTGAGACATCAACAACAAAGACGATTAGTAGAGAATCCAAGATTCAGAAGCTGAAAGAGGAACTGACAGAGCTTAGGCTGTTATAAAGAGTCATCAAATCTCAGAATCAGGCTATGAAAAGAACATATGATGAGGTAAGAGACTCATTTAAAAGGTTAGCCCTGATGTATGTAGCTCTGAAAAGGAGGAATAAAATATTGTCTAAGAAAAACCAGAAACTTTACAAAATGATCAAACTCTTGAGGTTTAAGCTAGCACATAGAAAACCAAAACCAAGAGCTCACCTTGGTCTAGAAACTTTGGCTGAAGTTGCTATGGACCTAAACAAGGAATCCTAAGAATTAGACAGAGTAAAGGAATCAAATTTTGCAATTTTGAATGGTTTTGAAAACTCAAGATTTTTGGCATCTTATTTTTGTCCACAGAGGTGTTGTTAGTTGTTGAATCCCCTAACTTTCGGTAGCTAAATTGGCTCTATTCTATATGTGTTAGTTGTCGAAAGTGCAGAGATGGACAAAAAAAAATATGTTCTCCCAGATCAGATCCATCTGCTGCCAGATTGCTCGAGGAGATATTCAGATGCATCCCAACTGCTAAATAGATGAGAAGGAATATATTTTTCATATTTTAAGGCAAATACAACGGAGAAATGTTCAAATATGATTCCATTTTGGTTGAAGATAATTGATTCATGACTCAGGTGTCAGTGAAAGATTTCAAGCAGTCATATCATCATCCAACAAGGCTATACAGATGTCAAAGACTATAGTGTTGATATGGATTTAATCACTTACGAATAGGATCTATCTCCTAAAATTTTGTAATAGGATAGATTTTATAAACACTTGTAATTCTCAGATCCATCATTTGAGTATCTGAAACTATTTTTTGAAAATTATATAAGCCCATAGAGGTCACAGTAAAAGGGGTTGTGGTTCAGTTAGATAGGTAGGGAAGGATGGCATGGAAATGTTCCCATCCACTGTAAAAATGTTTCAAAAACTGTAAGTGACTGTTATGAATGACTACAAAGCATTATATTTCCATATCATTGTGTCGTGTTTAAGTGGTGAATTTTTTCCCATGATGTAACTTGTTATTGTCCCGTTTCACATGTTGTTTCTTTCTATATTGTCTATGAGAAGATGATGTGAAGGATTTGTTCTTAACACCCTATGATGGCTCGAAACAATATTTATGTTTTCTTTCAAGTTTGAAATGTAGAATTCGGATAAGTTTTGCTCTACATTTGAAATGAAATTCGATCTATTCTTATTTTCTCATTTTATAAGCTCAAAGAATCCACTGGCATGATTACCCTGCCTAGTCACATTTTGTCTTAGTTATTCATTCATCTATAATATTAACCTCTTGACTCCATTTTTCCCAATGGCCCTCTTTTTCTATCTCAACCAGATACTCTAAAAAAACCAAATATCAATCTATCATAGCTGGCCTAAGATCCATACTCAAACAAAGTTATATCTGACAGAGAGATCCCTCTCTGAGTCTTGGAGGTCTATATCCTCGACTCGAAGCGGTTTTGTGGTTACCCCTGCCAATTTCCTCATCAGCCTGGGAATTTATAGGGTGATAACATAATGGCAACCGTACTGGGGAACTTTCTCCAATAGTGCACTTCAAGTTCCAGATTTGATCACTGATGGTGGACAATGACCAGACACAGGAAGGCTGAAATCTTTCACTTGGTGACTCCAATCATCTTCAGACAGTGCCAACTCAAAGACTCCACTAGAGGAAGAACCTGAAGCATGACCAAGAAGCCTAGAAATATTAGGTACTCAAGCCCAAATTGCATTCAAGACATATTTGGTTTTATCTATAATTATGTTCTATCTTATTCTAAACCTGATCAAAAGTACATTGTTGAAGATTGCATTGACCACCTGCTAATTGATGAGCCTCAAGAGACTAAGCCCCAAATTTTATATTATGGACATACTCATATATCTATGCACATCCCAGATACACCTTTAGAAGGCCTAGTGAGATACACATCTCATGCTTCATCTCCTATCACTGTTGAAATTCCAGTTAGCTATAAGCCCCTTGCTTTTCCTCCTATACCTACAAAAATCCTAGACATATACAAGCCCCTAGATTTTCCTCCTATTCTCCATGACCTCCCTGCCAATTACACCAATAATCTGCCTAGGTTTGATGGAGAAAATGTGAATATCACTGCTCAAAATCATATCCAAAGTATTGAGGATTTTCTTGATCTGTTTGAGGTGGAAGATGATGATGTCAGCATCATAATGTTTTCCCTATCATTGCATGGTAAATCTAAAAAATGGTTTAATATTTTTCCAGCTGCAAGCATTAGCAACTTCCATCAATTCACACAAATTTTCCTAGATTGATGGGTGATCATGGGAAATATCTTTCTCATCCTAGACAAATATGAACATCTGAAAGACAGCCGGGAGAGACAGTGCAACATTTTTCAGCTAGGTTCAATAGGGTGTATAATGCATTTCCAGCAGATATAAGACCACCCCTAGGATTAGTTCACTTGCATTTCCATGATGCTTTTGATCCAGAGATGGCCTTTCAGTTAAGGCAAAGGAACAATGTAACCATGGAAGAAATACAAAATGTCACAGTTGATGTAGAAGCCAATCTGTTGAGCAAAAGTTCCAAGCTAAGAGCAGAAGAAAAAACTAGAATAGAAAAGAAACAGATGACATCTTCAGAAGTGAAACTAGATGTCCTGGCCAACACTGTAAAAGAGATGATGCAGGAAATTAGTAGGAAAGAGGAACTTTTTGTTCAAAGACCTCATATCCCACTAGTTTCAGAAATGACAAAGGTCAATATTCCTAAAAAGTCTACAACTCAACCTTGGTATCAGGGACTGAATAATGATAGTTTCATGTATTCAATTCACAACATAGTCAAAGATAAAATTCCAACTCAGCTTGCATAAGAGCCATTAACTGATATGATGTGTATGTTTGATGATTTTCCTTTCATGGAAGATCTTCCCAAGTATGATGAGTGTTAATATTGAGAGGGGGGTGAATTAGTATCAAGTACAATTTAAAACATTTTTCA
>JASDQU010369201.1:0-11451 GCA_032191745.1 Picea mariana
ACTTCTCATGGTCATAACTCTCTAACCATGAGGAATTATGTGACGTTCCACATACCACCAAAAATGGCATGACAAGCAATATCCATCTAGGATAGTTTCACAAACAATTTCCTTGATCTTCATCTCGTTATTCATCATACAAGCATGGGTCCTCCAACCATTCTTCTAGGATAACTCAATCCGTAAAGCGTCTTCCCGTGAGGGATTTCACCATAAGGGGACCACTTTGGAGTTCATCCATTTGTACACCTTATCAATCATGATAAGACAATAATGAGAGCATGGGTCCTCCAACAATTCTTCTAGGATAACTCAATCCACAAAGCATCTTCCTGTGAGGGCTTTCACCATAAGGGGACCACTTTGGAGTTCATCCATTTGTTTACCTTTGCATCGATTGGTTTCCACTTAGACATATAACATTCTCATCAAGGGAATCATATCAATCAATTACTTGACATCAACCAATGACACCAATCAAACCAAACCATTTACATCAATGACATATGATCCAACAATCTCCCAACTAATCAAACCATTGGCATCAATGACAAACCATTGGCATCAATGAAAACATGATCCAACATGTCCAACATCGTCCCCCCTCTCCCACTTCAATCTTTAAATTTGAATAAATTTAGTGAAATTTGAGGAAAATTTACCCATTTTTTGCAAATTTTCACCAAATTTCGTCGATTTGCTTCCATGGAAGGTGTTGTAATCCTTGGGGTGGTTCTGGCTAGGAAACAATGCCAAGGCATCCATGAAATTGATTAACTTTGTTTTAATTGATTTGTATTAGAACAGAGCGTTTTGTTTCTTTGTTTGGGCATGTTTTACCAATCTTAGAATATATGATAGATAAAGATTAGAAGGCAAAGTTTTTTTGTTTCAATCACCTTTAAATTTGTAAAGATGATGGCAGAAGGAATAAGAAGAAACAAAACCGAATAGTGAAATAGTGTATATATGATAAATATTGTTTAACTTTAAGATAGAAGAAATGATCATTAAATTTGTATCTAAACCAGAGTAAAATTTGAATAGAAAAGAATATTTTGTTTTTGTTCAAAAAGGAATAATAACATTCAAGTGCGGGTCTTCTTAATACTTACATTACATTGAAGAAATATGTGACCTTTAAAGATATCTTTGTAGTAAATTTTGTAGTATCCGTACTAAATCATCACATTCATAGCAATAGACACATTTAAGAAGAGATTTAAGAATATGGAAATAACATAGAAAAGAGAATTACACATACTGAAACATCGAAGTTTGAATCTTCCAAAACTTGCAAAATTTTATTGAAAAGATAGTCCTTTGGGCCTCCAAAAAAGAACCCTTACATCGAATATCTCATAGAGATTTATACATTTAGGTCCAAACCAAAAATTGGTATCCGATCCTACTTTTCAGTATTTATATTACAAAAAGATCTTTGGTCCACAAAAATAGGAAACAATTGGAATATTGGTTGACTATATCGAACTGCTTTGATGACTCATCCAGCTATCAGATGGAGAAAAAGTTTCCAAGTGTCGCTTGAAGGATATCCATAAGATTTCATTCTTCTGTAGGAAATATCAATATCTATGTATTTTTCATACGTAGGTGGATTTGGAAACAATTCTTTGATTAACCAGAGTAAATAAAAATCATCCATAAATAAATATACAATGACTCAACCTCTTAATTTATCAGACATCCCTTGGAACTTTGAATCATTTTCTCCGACTATGAACATATTTTTTTCTGTATTCTTCAAATGGAAATAATTTCCCTTTGTGAGTCCAAGCTGAAGGAAGACCCATCTTTATCAATTTCTCAAATCCTGTGGTGAAGAAATCAACATCTCTCTTCATACTGATGCATTTATCTTTAGTTGTCTGCAAAAAAATTCTTTTAGTAAAAAATATTTTTTCTTCCATGACCATTTTTTTCCTATCTTAAATGCCTTTACTTTTGAATACTTCATTAGACTTTGAATTTAGGAACCTAATGACTTGGGTAGCAACTTGAGGTCTTGATCCCAATTCAACAAATGCTTTCTTCAAAACTTCATCGATCTCATGTGTTAATTGAATTTCATCATCATTAATTTTGAAGAAATATGAGAGATTAGTAACTTCATTTATGATTTCATCCCATATGACATGATTAGGCCCCTATCAAATATGTCTTACCAGACAACTTATCACTCAATTGATCTATTTCCTTTTGCATTTTTGTTTTCAACTTTTGATATTCTGTAACAATTTTATCTTTATCCTTGATTTCTTCTTTTTGATCTGAGATTATTTTATTTAGATTTTCTATTTCCACATCCTTTAGATTTAGATCTATTAATGTTTTTGACAATCCAGTTGTTGAATATTTTGATTTGGTTTCTTCCGAAGAAGATGATCCTTCCTTTAAGATTTTGATCTGACTTTCATATAATTCAATATGTTCTCCCATCTGTATCATTTTTCTCAGAATTTTCTCTTTTTCTGCCTGAATAGCTTGTAGTTCAGGAGTCTGTACATGTTCAATGCCTAGGATATTGAGCTTTGTCTTCAACATTTGAATTTCCCTATCTTTTGTATTTATTAATGCCTATATAGATGCTTCATCTCTTGGATTTTCTCCCACTTCTATTATCCATTGTTCTAATTCCTATACGCTCGTCTGCCTTGATCTATTACCCATTTTTTCATTTTTTAGTTGAGTTCTGAGTTTTTCATTCAAGGCCTGAAGCTTTTTAATTCCATGGTTTGCTATTAGAGCATCTCTCTTTATCATTTCTCTAGTCTACCTATGCAAATCAAATGTGTCCAGTGGGTGTACTGCATTCAGATCAATGGAAACATTTGTCACTTGTTTTTTCTCTTTTTTCTCTATAACAACTATGTTTAGTTTCCCTTTTTCATAATCCACAGTCGATATCATTATGGCTTGAGATGCATCATATTCAAAAATATGAGGAGTAATATTTTTTTTAATATTTGCACCTACTTGTCTGATTTTCATAAATTTATTTACATAATCAATGGGTTGATTTGTAGTTAATGATTCTGTGTCACTTTGTTCTCCTGGACTTTTGGATTTTGTTCAAGTTGATACTTCTACTATCATGACAGGATCTCTTCCTACTAGTGCTATTTCTCTCTATAAGTTTTGATCTCCTTCTTCATCCATTATATCCAATTTCTACCTTTTAACTGATCCACCATCCTCTGTCTCTGAATCGTTTGAAGTTGACTCTAGACTCCTCATTTTATATGTCTTGTCGAACTATTGTGGTGTTTGCATGACTAGAGACTTCACATGTTGGTATGATGACTTACCATGGATTTGTAGAAGATTATGTACATCTTGCCAACTGTTTGATTTGCAAACAACTCCAACTCATATTTTTTTGTGTGTTGATAAGGAGCTTTCCCATGTGAGGTCTTTTTTGAAGAGATTACACCATGAGGGTCATAATTCCATGGTTCCCCTTGTTGGAATCCCATAGTTGAAAGAAGTTTTGTTTTAATATACAATGTTGCATTGATATTAACAATAAAATGACCTACCTCCTTTTTCAATTTGAAAGGCACCTTATGTTTCTTTGGCACAAAATGAACTTCATTTGTGTTTAACCTTTTCCTAATATATTCAAGAGAAAAAATCCTAGGAGTTAAGAAAACATGCAACAGGAAAGGACGGAGTTGGAAACCATGAACCCTTATTCCAGTGTAATGCTAAAAAATATACCAATCTCCTACTCTTGTGTCTGGACTCAACTATAAGAGTTTTTTACACTGAGGAAAGATTCTAGGGGGAGTTTTATCAAATATGAGTTGGTAGACTTTAGACATAAACTAGTTAATATAGTGAGGAAATTCAACATTTAGGGGTTTCTTCTTAATGATAGGAGTCCAGTTAATGACTGAATTAGTGTTACCATGGTCATGTTCAATTTTTTTAACACTAGATGCAAAAAATGGTGAGTGTGTGTAAACAGGAAGAGGTGAATAAAATATGATTGATATCTTCAAAGCTTCAAAGGGATTTGAATTCAGAGAGATGATAGTGAATTTTGTTTGCTATAAATTGGAGAAAATTAAATTTGGTAATGGGCTTGGTCGTAATTGGACATATAGAAGCCATGATTCCTAACCCAAACTCATCTACAATTAAATCATCATTTTCCCCCAAAATCATAGAAATCATGGAAATAATCTTTCGAGAGTTCTCATGAAATAATTCACATTGGATAACAGTATTATCATTAGGGATGTTAAGCATTTTGCACAGATATGGCTGTAGCAGGGTAACCCTCTCCTCAGGTTTAAGTTATGTGAAACACATGACCGCTATAATCTAATTTAATGGCTCACTGTCTGGATTCAATGTCCATCTCAACATTTCAGAAATAGATTGAGGGGTTATCTCGATAACTTATAAGAATAGACCCAGAAGTGGAAATTACAATTCATTTTGAGGGGACATAATTTTCAGCACACCAGACGACAAATTCCAGGAATTGATAAACCTGTGGTATCATAAATTTAGCAAGGTGAGATCCCCATGCATAGTAATGATCAACCAAATTGGAAAAGTCTTCTTTTGTTTGTTGGTATAGCTCGAAGGAGTCAAAAGATAGGACAGGGTCAAATATGTCTTTATCTTTGTCAACTAGGTCTTCTTCTACGACATTCGTATTTTTACTGGTCTCTGAGATTTGAGAATATTGCATTTTAAACGATGATGAAAGAATAAAGAGGATTCATATTTACCCATGGAGGACATGGATTGGATCTGGTATCACACTAGGATGACGATGACAAGATTTATAGGAACAACGAACTCGATGCTCAAACCTTTTGATAATTCGAAATGAAATGATAATTTGACCTTTACCCCCCTTTTTTATTAAAAATATATATGTGTCGTTGTTTGATTGGCAAAAGATTAATTTAAAAAATAAGTAAAATGATTATTTACCTTTTTACCAGATGATGTCATCATTGGAAATGTGTATACCTTGTGTTAATTTCGGGGGTGGGTGAGTGGATGTGGTTAAGTTAACCACATACCCTAGGGCCAAAATTGATGGATGAATGCCATGTCGCAAAGCTTAACCTTCGGGTATATTTTTTAGGCCCCACCCCCTTTTGTTAAACATCAAGCATACGGGTGGGGGGGGGGAATCTATTGTGGGTCGTCGATCTTGAAGAAGATGCACACAATTAGATTTACGAACTAATTTTTTAATGGAGTTGACATCCCAAATGTGAGGCACCTTCATATTTGTTGTTAATTTATGAAGATACTGAATAATATACACCAAGGATTGATATACCATATATCCCTCCACCATAGAACCCTCGGGACGTGATCTTTGTCTAATGAAAGACTTCAATGACTTCAAGTGCCTCTCCACCATCCACATTGACCTTGTGTGTACAAGTCCACACATTTCAATCTCCTCAATTTGGTGTATGAGGTAGTGTTATTGCGCATTGACAAATGCCAGAGGTATATACTTTTTCATTTCACACATTAGCTGATTAATTTCTCTCCTCCAATATTCTATATCTTCTTTATGGATTTTTTTTAGATGACAACCACCTACACATGATACAAACAAATCATAAGCTTCAACAAAAAAAGTATATACATTGCAAGTAAAACACATGTCAATAAGTTTTGCAACAAACATTTTGCATATAAATCATTATTTACCTCATGTATTTTACAAGATCATATATAACTTGTTTTATGTTGTTTTCCAAGTTGTCAGGGAGAGATAGAGGTAGAACATATTGTAGCAAAAACGAAATCATTATTTTTTTTAAATAAAACAAAATTAAAATACTAAAAATAAATATTACCAATATAGAAATCTACCAAAATAATTACCTTGATGAAGGTATACCAATCAAGATTTTTACCCCGCCAAATTCACCTTTCTATGTTAATATGTTCTTTATGTTTGAAGAAAATTCCATTGGAAATTTAATTTTCCAAATAACCTCTTTTACAATGTTGTTTTCCTGCTCTGTAAATAACCATGGAATACTATTTTGGTGTCCATTGCTATTTGAATCAATCAAATTTTGCATTGCATGATTGGCTTCATGAATTTCAGTACAAATTTTGACAATTTTTCTTTGTCACTCCTTCCATCTAAGATTCTCCACAACATTTTTGTTACATTCTCTCGATATGCATTGTATCAAACAAATGAGCTCTTTGTAGGTGCTCATAGTAGGGAAGCCTATTGAATTGTATGGGGTAATTTTTCATTCCTTATGGAAGCACATCAATTCCTTGGACCTTTATGAAGCATAAATGAAATTAAAACAATAAATGTTAGATACAATTAAAATAATTTAATACAAATACAAATTGTAAAACATTTTGTATGATACATAGTCGAAGTGTTTACCTTGAATATTTCTATTGCATTCCAACTTCCATATGTGAGGTGTCATTGTGGTTTATTGTTGATCCAACTGGATCCAGAAAGGCATAAAAATAAAAGTTCTCAAATGCTCAAGAAAATGACATGATTGTGAATTGCTCGTCGCAAGATTTCTGGCAGCGCAAACGAATTGAAAAATGGACGTCATATGAGAAAGTTATGGCAATTAGAAAAATTGGTATTCTCGAGCAAAAATTCAAAGGTCAAAGGGACACATGGAATCTTCAGTATGTGACACTTGGCAGCTTCTGTGCTCGACAAGTGGCAGCTCCTACAACCGACACATGACATTTTAGATCTTGACATTTGGCAGTTTCTGAGGTTGACAAGTGGCAAGGGGTGATTGGTCTACATGGTATGGTTTTGGCCAACCATGGGCTAACACATGGCCCAACCACAAAGTGCCATGTGTCACCCTAGATGGGGCCTAAAAGGGCCAAATGGAAAATGTAATCTAACTCCATGGGAGTCGAACCTATGACCTATCAACATAACAAATTCCTAGCACTAATGCACTAGCCACAAAGGCAAGAACCAAACTTTATAAATACATCCACTTTTAAAAAAAATCTAACTTAAGCACCTTTTCATGGCTAAGGGAGGCGCACCTTGTTGGGCGCTAGGTCATATGGCAGGGGTTGTGATCAGAGGCGCGCCTGGGCGCAGGGCCCTAAAGGGAATTGTTCCAGGCCATATGACTCCCATATGACCAGAGAAAGGGGAGCACGCCCTATTCTTGGGGGCTTAACCAAATTTTTAGCCAAAAGTGGGTTTTACCTTATTTTAGTGGATTTTTAGCTGATTTTTAGTGATTTTTTAGGATGTTTGGCCCTCTTAAGGGGATTTGAGCCCATTTTGAGGCCAAAAAGTTAGGGGAAAGTTGGATTTCAACCCTCAACTCATTTTCTATTTAAACACGGTCATTTGGAGGCTAAAAGGAGGATTTCTTATGCAGGTTTGAAGATGGGAATGCTTGTAAAGGAGTGATCTTTCTGCCATTTATTGTAATGTAAGAGGCCTTTTGAGCCCAATTGTGAGAGTATTATTTGGAGGATTTTGTAATCAGTTCCTGAAGAACATCTACAGAAGCTTGGTCTGCCTTTTTGCAACAGTTTTTAAAGCTTGCATTCATGTAATTGATCATTAGAAAGAGGAATAAAGCGGTCATCCATTGGAAGCGGGACCCAGAGATGTAGCCAACACTTGGTGAACTTCATTATCAAGTGCTTAGCATTATGGTTTATTGCTTCTTATGTGCATTTGTTATTCTTTATGTGTTCTAATGGCTACAACATTCTTTCATTTGATATCCTTCTTCTCGTAATTCCTAAAGGGTAAATCAACTCATGCATAAACTTAACCATAGTCTTTAAAAGATCAATTTCAGATCAAGTGGTATCAGAGCAGGTAAAAAGTTGGTTGTTTGAGTTTGCATGATTACCAAGTAAAAGCTAAGTCTTGGTGAAGGAGAGCTTGTAGAAGGCGATCCAAAGATTGGATCATCAAAGAGGACATCTCAAAGTGAGAAGATGGTATCGGAAGAAGGACTTTCTCAAAATGAAAGAGAGTTTTGAAGAACTTTATTTGCCATGTCAGAGATGGTAAAAGTTTTGTATGATGATTACTTGGAACGCAAGAGACCGGTTCAAGGGGAATCTTCAAAGCAAGCCAAAAGTGAAGAAGGAGAGGACCCTCCAAAATCTCCTCCTTCACCTCATTCATATCCATCATCTTCTTCTTCTTCGAGTACAAGTTTGAATACTACTTCTACAATAAAACATTCTCATAAACATAAGCCTGACATGCCATTACTTAAAATTGATGTGAAATTTGTTTTTCCTATGTATGATGCCGAAGTTAATGCTGAGAAACTTGATAACTGGGTTAAACAGATGGAGGTATATTGTAATGTGTAGCAAATCAAATATGAGGCAACCAAAATCAGATTGGCATCGCTTCATATTGAAGGCACAACCCTCATTTGGTGGCAAAATATATAGAAGGCTTTCCTGATTATATTTGTAATATTGTGTTTATGTTTGGACCTACTAATATTGATGAGTTTTATGTTCAAGCAACGTATATTGAAGCAGGGAAAAATGGAGTTGTTGTATCAAGGGAATCATCTTCAAAGAGAGAAGGCAAAGGAAAATGGAATGGGAAGAAATAAAATTTAGCGACAGTGAAGGAAGAGAAGCTCTCTTGCAAGCATTGCAAGAAAGAAGGGCACGATGATGAGCATTGCTAGCAATTGCACCCATAGAAAAAACCAAAGGGGTTCAAAGAGAGGAAAGGGAGGCAAAAAGTTGCAACAACAACATGACTAATAGACTTGGGGTCAGATTCAGGTGATGAGTCTAAAATCACAGCAGTTGGTTTGCTAGGTAAAATTGGTGATGGTTTTGATTCAAGAAGTAAATTGTTTCATATAAGGGTCATAATGAAACATACCAAGATCGACACATTGATAGATAGTGGATCTCAATCTAACTTAATTTCAGAAACATTGGTTAAGAAATTGGGATTAAACACGAAGATGCATCACAAACCCTATTCACTAAATTGGATAAGCAAAGATCACAAATTTCCTATAACAAAGCAATGTACCATAAAGTTTCCAATTACATCTAAGTATGTGGATGAAGTAATATGTGATGTGCCACTAGAAACATGTGGAATGGTCTTAGGTATCCCTTATTTATATGACCGCAAAGCAATCTTCTACAGGGAATAGAATCAATATCACTTAACTAAAGAGGAGACATAATATGTTCTACATGCTCATCACATAAAAACAAATCAATCTCTTCTAACAATGGAACAATTAAAGAAGGCATCTTATAAAAGCAATACACCTATAATTGTACCAAGTAAAGTAGTTCATCTTAAGCTTGAACATGAGATGTTTGTAGGATGGGAGTTCAATCATACTTTGCTTCAAGATAAATTCATTTTGTGCAAGCACATCAAACACATTGGTTCAATTTCAGTCATATTTCTGATATTATCATTGCTAATGTTTTCTACATGGATGGTAGTGGATTTAGAAAGATGTGAATGAGTTCAAATGGATAACAATATGCTTTCAATTGTCACGGTTATTATGCAATTGATTATGATGCTACAGGTGCACAGGACAGAGTTTAAGGACAAAGGACAAGTGGGGAGGCCTATCCCGCACTTGATCACTAGTTAATACCATTTTGGAGGACCAAAAGGTATTAGTGGGGAGGTGTGATCCAATTGGATCTAGAAAGGCCTAAAAATCAAAGTTCTCAAATGCTCAATAAAATGACATGATCGCGATGTGTTCGTTGCAATATTTTCGGCGATGCAAACGGATCGAAAAATGGACATCGTATGAGAAAGTTATGGCACTTGGAAAATTTGGTCTTCTCCAACAAAAAGTCAAAGGGTCAAAGGGACACGTGGCATCTTCAGCATGTGACACTTGGCAGATTCTGTGATCGACAAGTGGCATCTCCTGCAATCGACACATGGCATTTCAAATATCGACATTTGGCAGTTTCTGATGTTGACAAGTGGAAAGGGGTGATTGGTCCACATGGTATGGTTTTGGAGAACCATGGGATGACATGTGGCCCAACCAGAAGGTGCCACGTCTCACCCTGGATGGGGCCTAAAAGGGCCGAATGGAAAATTTGATCTAACTCCATGGGAGTTGAACCTATGACCTATCAACATAACAAAGTCCTAGCCACAAAGGCAAGAACCAAACTTTAGAAATACATCCACTTTTTTAAAAAATCTAACTTAAGCACCTTTTCATTGCTAAGGGAGGCGCACCCTGTTGGGCACTAGGTCATATGACAGGGGTTGTGACCCGGGGTGCGCTTGGGCGCAGGGACCTAAAGGGCCTAGCTCCAAGCCATATGACTCCAATATGACCAGAGAAAGGGGTGCATGCCCTATTCTTGGGGGCTTAACCAAATTTTTAGCCAAAAGTGGGTTTTGACCTTATTTTAGTGGATTTTTAACTGCTTTTTAGTGATTTTTGAGGATATTTGGCCCTCTAAAGGGGATTTGAGCCCAATCTGAGGCCAAAAAGTTGGGGGGAAGTTGGATTTCAACCCTCAACTCATTTTCTATTTAAACACAGTCATTTGGAGGCCAAAAGGAGGATTTTTTATGCATATTTGAAGATGGGAATACTTGTAAACGAGTGATTTTTCTTCCATTTCTTGTAATGTAAGAGGCCTTTTGATCCCAATTGTGAGAGGATTATTGGGAGGATTTTGTAATCAGTTCATGACAAGCATCTGCAGCTTGGTAATCCTTTTTGTAGAAATTTGTAAATCTTTCATTGATGTAATTGAGCATTAGAAAGAGGAATAAAGTGGTCATCCACTAGAAGCGAGACCTAGAGACGTAGCCAACACTTGGTGATCTCCATTATCAAGTTCTTGGCATTATGGTTTGTTGTTTCTTATGTGCACTTGTTGTTCTTTATGTATTCTAATGGCTACAACATTATTTAATTTAATCTCCTTCTTCTCTTAATTCCTAAATGGTAAATCAACTCTTGCATAAACTTAACCATAGTCTTTAAAAGATCAATTTTGGATCAAGTGGTATAAGAACAGGTTGATAGTTGGTTATTTGATTTTGCATGATTACCAGGGAAAAGCTAAGTCGTGGTGAAGGAGTGCTTGTAGAAGGAGATCCAGAGATTGAATCAAGAAAGAGGACATCTCAAAGTGAGAAGATGGCATTGGAAGAAGGACTTTCTCAAAACAAAAGAGAGTTTCAAAGAACTTTATTTGCCATGTCGGAGATGGTAAAAGTGTTGTATGATGATTACTTGGAACGAAAGATATCGGTTCAAGAGGAATATTTAAAGCAATCCAAAAGTGAAGAAGGAGAGGACCCTCCAAATTATCCTCCTTCACCTCCTTCATCTCCATCATCATCTTCTTCTTAAAGTACAAGTTTGAATGGTACTTCTACAAGAAAATATTCTCATAAACATAAGC
>JASDQU010369204.1:0-11450 GCA_032191745.1 Picea mariana
GACTCCTCATGCTCCCAAGTTTCAGCTAGACAGATAATATCAATACCACTCGGGATCCAACTTATCATAGGACCTTTGCGCCATGGAAAGCCACGACAATTCCAAAAAAGGATCCCAAGTGTCCCAAATTCCTATTTATTATTATCCTTCTGGTCTCTATCCCTAACAATAGCTTCTCGATTTCTAATTATTGCCTATTTTCCTTCTTTCCTGGCTTCTTTTACCTTTTGAACTTCCTTCCTTAATTCAGCTTGGTCTTCGGGAATGAGGTCTTCATTTATAAATATTCCCAACCCTTTTAAGCTCAAAGATTTACTGAGTATGCTATATTTATGGTCATTACAACTTACTTTGACACGGATCAGCCTATCTTTGTGATCAATTATTTTTCCTAGCCTCTTTGCTTCTATGAGGTAAGTTGTATCAATCTGTGATTTATTTTTTAATTCTTCTTTTACTATTGCTAGTGTATCCTCCTCTTGTTGTTCTTTTATACCAAAAATTATGAGGTTCAAGGCTCTTTTGTTACGCTCATGGTCCAATTCAATTAGCTTATTCATTTCCTCTTTGATGGGTTTGATATCCAATTTGTTTTCCATATTACTGAGGGTCAAATTGTTGGTTAGTTTTTCTTCTAGCATTTTAATCCTATCTCTCAAGTTGTGATTTTCTTCAACCCCTCCTTCTTGGGTTGATTGTTTATGTTTTTCCATTTTTTGAATTCTATCCTTCATTGTCTGCAATTCACTCTTGAACCCTAAGAGTCTATCCTCTATTTGATTTTGAATGGTATCTTTAATTTTTTTATCAATCATTGCCTCTAGCTCTACTTGAGTTTTACGTCTCTTTCTTCACTCCTTTTTTCTAATGTTTCTAATTCTATTTGGATTTTGGCATCTCTCTCTTCTCTTTTTTTTTCTACTGATTCCATATAATCGTAAAAGATCTCTAGGGTGATTTTGGGGGGCCTCCCCTTGTTAGGGTGAGTTTTTGGCATAGGTGGTGGAGTGCTCATATTGAAAAGAAGATAAAAAAGATGTAGCAATTATTATTATGGATTGACTTTATCTCTCAAATCAACTTTTACTTCTGAAACTTGAAATATATATATATATATATATATATATATATATATATATATATATATCTTTAGGTAAAATTAAAATTGAATCAAAGTAAAAAGTGACTCAAATGTCCAAATGCTCAACCCTTTGAAGAAGCCAAAAAATAATTTATGAAGACGGCAGAGAAGTCCAGAGAAACTACAGAGATTATTCGTGCTCTCCTGTTCCTGTCCCTCTAGAAAACTCACCTTTGATGATATCAAAACACAATACTGCAACATCTTCAATAGATAGTTGTGCTTATAAAAAATAGAGAAGAAGGTGCTTATAATTTTTATTAAACTTTGTGATGTTTAAAATTATAAACATAAAAATGTTTGTTTGTGATACATTTGAAAATCCAATACATTAGTTAAAATATGAGAAAACATGGCCCCCATCCTTATTTCCAAAACACTACATTTTTATTAAATAAATCATTGTTGATTCTTTAATATGCGGAGAAATTATAATCTTTACTAAAAAAAATTATGTTTAAAATTATTTTAAATTATAAACATAAAAATGTTCGTTTGTGGTTCATTTGAAAATTCCTAGTTAAAATATGAGAAAACATTGTCTCCAATTTTAATTCCAAAATACATCTTTATTAAGAAAACATTGTCTCTACCCCGAATGGGGTGACAAGTGGACAACTTGCACATTAAGGAGTTATATGCACACACCGCCACCCTCTCCTCACTACATCGCAAGTTGAGAGGCATTCATTGCTCATATGTGTTGGTGCGACGACTCACAGACTTTGGTTTAATGGCTTCCTCCGAACAGCAGTGATGGCGGGATGGGTACGGGACACACAAGTCTAGTCCTTTCAACTCCTCCGACGCCTCACCATTTACAGCGGGTACGCATTGGTTCTTGTCATTTGTTTTTGGAACAGCTCTTGGATTTTGGCATAGCCCTTGCTTGTCCAATTTTCTTCCTCCCCTTTTCGCAAGCTCTACTCTTATTAGACATCCTGAATACTCGCCTAGTCATGCCATGGGTAAGTGGCAAGCCCAAGAGAGGACCTTCCTACTACAGTTTTGTTGCCAGGCAGCAAAGGTTATGCCTCTTCTCCCCTTCACAGTCGACATCTCTAGTTCGTCTAGATAATTATTAAGTTACACCACCCCCCTCCTTGGCACAAAATAGGGTGTTGGAAGAACCTCCCATGGCTATCGTTGAGGAAGAAATACCTCTTGTCCTAATTCAAATTCCACCAGCTTCTCTCCTATACACGGTTCCTGACCCCCAAGTCCCGCCTTCCCCTCCTAGTTGGTCCACCCCTGGCACTCTCGCTGCTTCAAATTGGGATACCTGCATAATTGAAGAAGTCACACTGGAGGTGCATCATGCAAGGATTGTCCCTCCTGAAGGCCACCCTCCTCTCTCCACTGCTCCGGATCAAGGATCGAGTTCTGCCTACCGTCTCTCATCGGATCACTTGGCTCTCATTTTTTATATACATCGGGATATGGAAGAGCAACTTCACACGCATACCATGCTCAACAACCGCTTAGACTTGATATTTGATGCTCTCTCAAGCACACCAGACAAAAGAAGATGCCCTACCTGAGCACGGTCGTTCATCTTCGCTCCCACCTGGCAAAATCATGGCGACAACAAAAATCCGAGTCCACCCATTGTCTAATTCTATTGTGTTTATTTTCTCTGTTATCATGCATTATCATTGTCAATATCATTGTAGGAATTCAAACTGTTCAAACTCCAAGACTCTAGGCCACATGTTCTAGTTTCCATCTGTTTGGCAAAACAGGTGGCGGGTTTTTTTGCTTGTGTCCATACATCAAGACTCTCAGCCACTTGTTCTAGTTTCCATCTGTTTGGCAGAACAGGTGGGGGCTCCCTTTCAAAGATGTATTGTTGTGATGGCATTAAGGTAATACAATCTTTTTATTTCTCCAAAAAAAAAAAAAAAACATTACCTCTAATTTTAATTTCAAAATACATCTTTATTAAATAAATTATGGTTGGTTGAATTCTCTTAGTTTGATTGGTTTTGAAATTTTATTGTTAGTGGAAACACCTAAAAATTTTCCATGTTAAGGGTTGGTGTAGCCTTAGGCGGTATATAACCCATGTTAATGATTGGTGTATAGCCCAAACCCATCACAATGCAAGAAAAGACACCTAAAATCTAACCATGTTAAAGGATTGGTATAGCCAAAAATCCATCCCAAATCTAATAGCGAACAAAAAACACATTATTGATTTAATTATTTTCTAAAAAAATTATAATCTTTATAAACTTTTATTGGTTATTCAATTATTTCCTCGAAAATTTATAATCTTTATAAACTTTTCGATGTTTGTTTGATTTTAAAAAATCTAATATTTTTTTATTGAAGTCTAATAATTTTTGGTGTAGTTGAAAATTCATCATACCTTTTAATTTTAAAAACAATTTTTTCAAAACTATAAATAATATTTTATATGTGAATTATTTTTAATTATAAATAATTTACTTGTTATGATTATTTTTTACCCATCGTTTTAAATGCAATATTAATATATTTTTTAATTATTCCAGTATACCTTCTCATTAATAAAATAAACTACTAGGATATTCTCACTAATCAAATAAACTACTAGGATCTTTTTTTGTTCTTAGTTTTGTATTTTCTCTCCTACATAACAAATTAAATATATCTCGAATTTCATAGTAGTAACTATTCCAACGAACATTTGTTTTTTTTCCATTTACGAACATGTTTTCCTTTAAATCGTCAAACATCATGTGGCGAGCACAGGCGAAATTTGTAAAGATGAAGGAAGCCTCGTGAAACGCATCTTGGCCGGAGTTTAGTCCTTAGAATATACTTAATCAAAAGTAAAGATAATATACTTCATCAAAAGTAAAGATAGTGCGTTCCAGATCCATTAATTTAAAGAGAAAAGATTTAGTTAAAGTTTGAAGGATACGGTGGAGCCGGTAGGTCCGCATATAATTATCTTAAAAATCTGAATAAAGTCAAATAAATCTTGGATACCATTTTTTTATTGCTGTGGTGCACCATGCCACCCACCCACCGGCCGGCACTCGGCTCCGTGCGAGCCAGCCGGGGTGGTATCTTCGGCGCGCATAAATACCGAGGCTAAGGAGGGAATATCGAGTATTATCCACCATATAAAAAATTGAAAGACCACCATCGCCTTCAATTACCCGGAGGTCCTACAATGGAGAAGTCAAGTGGATCGACAAACATCTGCGACTTTTAAGGGCGGGCCGTGCATACTCCAGTGCTGTGCAGTTCAGTGGGATAAGTCTTCGAGTTCACTGTGGTCACTGCTGTACTTTTTTCAAATTTCCAAATCACCGCCATTACTTTGGGTAGGGTGAAACCCCATTGACGTTACTTGATCAAAACCCTAAAAACCCTAACGCACAAGTAACCTCCTGAGACTATAGCCCTCGCAGTCTGACTGACTGATTCGTACAGCTACCCATTAAAATATTGCTGTTTGAAAATACAGCACAGTGCCCAACGGCCTTAACGTGTAGTAATTGTAATTCTAATTCCGGTCTTCACGGGGTTGTGTGCACTCTAGAAGACCACAAACTTCGTTTTAAAAGCTCTGCGTGTCGAGCCACGACCAGTCTTCTCCTGCGGCGGCATGAAGCCTGCCTGTGGTTGGGGACGTGCTCTCCCACAACATTTAAAATATGTACTCAATTTTCACAAATCAAAACCTGCATGACTCGTTCCGTTTAACTGATTTTGATTTTTTAAACAAACAGCATGCCATTTTCGAATAATTAAATCCTTCATAGACTTTGACTTTGCATGGAAAAACAAACATCACGATTCACACTACACTGATTACAGATATCACGAGAAAACAGAGAGGGTTTTTCATCTGCTGCACGTGATTCAGTATAATTATTTTAAATGATGAAATCGCATTTAAAACAACCACGAGAAGAGACCCAGTGCCGTGCAAATAGCTTTGAATAAATTAAAAATGTGTGGGAAGAACAGGGAGAAATTCAAAATAGTTCATTTAATGATATGATGCTCTCCACTGTCCAGCATAACTTCAATACCAACCGAATGCAGACAAAATTGTGAGGGTTCGCCGACAACCATAAGGTTAAAGAGAGCCGAAAGCAAGCCTGGCGGAATCGATCGTGGATCGACGATCTCAACAGAGATCCACAACCACCGCATTACACAAAAAAGGACCCAAGCTTGAATAATTCCTTATCAATACAGAGGTGATCTGTGAGGGAATCCCTTTCTCCTGCTGATGGAGGGTGGGATCACAGATTTTGGTGAGCAAGACACCATCATCCCGCCACCACACCTGTTGCTGTTGCTGCTGCGCATTTTCTTGGGCAATGGGTAAATGACGGGGGCTGCAGTGCCACTGCCTGAGAGCCAGCATTCGTCTCTGTCACTGGCAGAGGACGTTGAAGACAGTGACTCTTCTGGATACATTTCTTCTCCTCCTTCCATCTCTAGTTTTTCTTCCTTGGGGCTTTGGCTTCCAGGAGATGACGATGGCGACAAGAACTCCCTCAGTTGCAATGAATTGCAAGATTGCAGCACACTCGACAGATTTTTCACCGCGTCTACCTGCAATCAAACAATCAATCATCGATATTTCAGCAAATAACTAAATTCCATCACCAATTGAAAACTATTAAATACTTTCAGTGGCAACCTTAAATCAGATTTTCTCCCACAGCATTAAATGACAGCAACAATAGTTGATTTAGTTAAAGTATCTCTTAAATTACTTCACGAAATGATGCGATTAAGTACACATACTATTGAATGAAATGGCTTTAACGGCATGATGCCGTTCCGTAACTACCTAGAATAAATCGAATGAAATAGGCCTAAGACCACGTAATTTGCCCATGCACAGTGTCATCCTAATTTTGATTGATCCATGATCAAAGAAATCTAGCTAGAAATTTAGTCGTCCCTGGGTATATTTAAATCAAATATGAGAGTTTCTGCTAAAACCTTGATACAGAAAATTTCTCTTACACCCATGAATATACTAGAATGCTTTCTTCCATAGAGTTTCTTCCCACTTAAATACCGCGCTTAAAACATAATTTCCATACTGGCCAGTAGTGGTAGGTAAACTATTTCGGCAATAGAATTTATAAGTGTCTCCAGCTAATTATTTAATTGCCTAGAAGTCAGATAATAATGTTTGAACAGAAAAGCAGCAGCAACATTCGCGTTTCTGCTAGTAGTCAGAGAGAAAATTACCGTGTAAAAATATACTTACGACACCCCGTATGTATAAGAGTGAAAGAAAGTAATTATTTCCAAGACCGTAAAGGATTTCTCGCTTTTTCCCCTTTTTGCACTGGAGGCATATTTAACCAGTGTTATACCAGCATTTCACTGTCATGTATAGGAACTTTTGACGGCAAAAGCCGGGCGGGAAAGGAAATGAGAATATCTATTGTTTGTTTTTCCCGACACTTGACGTGAATAGAAATTGGAGGGGCCACGAAAGCGCCATTTTTATCGGGCGTAATAATAGCGAAATTTAATTTTACATAACCGAAACTAGCTGTAATTCAGCATAACAGAAATTTAACATAAAGAGGGCGACGAACCTTGCATCTGACGGAGCAATAACGGTAGGGTTCCTGCAGCACCCTGTCACAGGTTTCACAAGAATTCCCCAGGCCCTTCGATAGTCGAGACTGCGGCCTCTGGTTTAAGAACACCACTCTCGCACTGTTGGTGATATATGTCTGCAGCGCATAATATTGACATTATAATCAGTACCTAATTACAGTTATTTAACCTACATTTTAAAATTACCGGTAGCCCCAGCAGCTTACCTGTACCAGAGAACAGTCTATTAACTTCTGCATGTCCTGGAGCCGAATAACATCATGGTAGACATACCTTCGAACCTGGAACAGAAAACATTTTTAGAACGTTATAGGCTTGTTTGATGTAGTAATTCATGTCAATTAAGGACCGGTCTTTAAAAGGATTTGCTGATTACCTGCAGAAGGCGATGTGAGCGATGGGAAAAAAGACAGTGTTGACAAATGCTGGCACTGCAATCCACGCAAAAGATGTTGACTTCATTCTTCTTGTGCTCCAAATGAATGGAGCAAGGTATAAAGAATTGGTCTGTTAACAGTGCCTTCAGCCATGCCGGTTTTTGTGGAACGGGGAGAGCATATCCAACCTGCAAAAGAGACGGAGAAATCTCAATCCTTGCACAATTTAGTATATTCGAGTTCAACACATTTAAGCCGGAGCCAAGTAAAACGGCGAACATCTCCTAAAAAAATCCTCATGATTTATCAATTTATGATATTCGGGTATTATTATCAATTTATGATATTCCACCTCAATACCTTCAACTCCCTTAAGCTGAAGCTGGTGAAACAAAACGGCGAAACATCTCCTAAAAATGAATTTAAATAAAGCTGAGCTTGTCAAGAAGCTGACTGTTCGTTCTGAAAATTTAACTCAAAGCCGAGCTTGTCGAGAAGCTGTGCTCAAACTTTGAAAGATTAACTCAAATCCCAACACATTAAAGATAATCTTGACAAGCTATTCTCAAATTTGAAGAATTAAGTGAAATCCCTAATATTAAAGCTAAGTTTGTCAAGAATATCAACTCAAATCTTCAAAAATTAGCTCAAATGCTCACATTAAAGCTAAGTTTGTCAAGAATATCCACTCAAATCTTGAAAAATTAGCTCGAATGCTAACATTAAAGCTAACTGCTCGAATTTTGAAAATTTAACTCAAATTTTAACATTAAAACTGAACTTGTGAAGAATCTCTCTTCAAATTTTGAAAAAAATAACTCAAATCCTAACATGGAAGCTGAGCTTGTCAAGCATCTTTGAAAAAATTAACTCATATCCTCACATTAAAGCCAAGATTGACAAGCTCAGCTCAAGTTTTGAAAAATTAACTGAAATCCTAACACTAAAGCTAAGCTTTGTCAAGAAAGTACCTCAAATCTTCTAATTATACTATAAGAAGTTAAAACCTTCAAAAACAGTGACTCTGCACATATCAATTATAACAAAAACAGGCAGAAATCTTCGGTAACTGCTGAAATTGCAGCCGAAAGCTACAATTGACACAAAATCAAACAATTATCCACATTCACGCCACTTAGCTCATATCTTGGACACCGAATTACACACACAGACCATTGAAACAAGCGACCGAAGACTCCCATTAGCAAAAACCAGTTCAAATGCTCGAGCAATGAACAACAAACCAAATACAATTCGAATCCTAGGGACTACGAAATTCGGAATCAAAACCGACCGAATTTCCGCCGCCGCCGCCGCCGCGTCCATGGAAACACTCGCAGAGAAGTGAAGAAAACATCCAAAATTAGAAGCATGCATGAGTCGAAAAGAGGCAGAACTCACCATGTTATGCCGAGTTGAGTGGTACTAGACCGCGCCTGCGCAGGGCATCCCACCAAAATGCAGAGGAAAAAAAAGATTGAAGAAATGAATGAACGGACGGGAAAAGGATTTTAGACGGGAGGCGGCGAACGAACTATATCTCTCCCTTTCTCGCCCATAGGCATATTATCAAATACCAAAACCCCGCCCCTGAACTGGGGCGGTCAGAACCCCTGCCAGCCGTCGATCTGTCTCATCGGACGGCCACACCGATCGCCGCGCTACTCAACGCAAACAGCGCGGTTAGGACGGCTCCTCCGCGGCCGTCGATGTGTCTGCCGCACGAGATATCAAAGCCGTCCGATCAACATAGTACCTACACTGCCAGCTCATACCTAATTGCGCGCTCAAATTTTACGGATTAACTTTTTCATCTTTGCGTGGAGAACAATTAAAAAAGGAGGGGAGCGCAGTGGGCCCCACCGAGGGCCGACTGATGGCACCCGTCAAGGGCCAATCACCCGCCCCCCGGCTGCCACAGTGCGCAGCCACACTGGACGACACGTCATCGGAGACGCGACATCGTGTCGACGTGCTGTCATTTCTGTGGATAGCGAGAGATTATGGGTGATGATAATGGTCGGGAAATGAGGCAGCGGCTGGTCCAGTCAAAAATGATTCCCATCGATAGCTGCAGGATTCGACCAGATTCCTTCCGCCCCCTCAAACTACTTTTACCGATTTCTCTTTAATTTTAGGTCAAATGGTCCAGGTTTCTCTGCACGGACTTGAAACTTTTTTTAATCCAATTAATTTCAGAGGGAATTAAAATCTGATCGTTGCCCTGGCCAGAAAGGACACCTACTCGACAGGTCAGGTCAGGTGATTTTCCATTTCAAATTACTTACTTAAATATAATATTTTTATATCTAATATTAACGGTGGACATAATTAAAATTACTTTTTAATATCTAATATAACGGTGGACATAATTAAAATAATTTTTTTATAGCTAATATTAACGGTAGACATCGGTATTAAATGCGCTACAAATTGTATCTTGCGTCGCCCCTCGAATCATGCCATTCTGTATAATAATGTTTGTTTGGAGAATGCATACCCCGCGGTTCAAAAGGGGACTTCGGTTTAGGGTTTAGGAGTGGTGTACATTAAATAAAAAACCCTAATTGCTCACGAAGAATCACGGGACTATATATGGAGCCTTGCTCAAGTTCCAATGCCACTCCGTTACATTTTCTCCGAAATGTGCAAGGTTAAAATCTCTACTCAATTCAATTCAATTGTAGCTAAGAGAAGTGATGTAAGGTTATAACTTTTCAATCTTTTAAAAAAATAGTTAACATAATAGTAATGAAGTATTTTTAAGAATTATTATACTATTAATAGTAATTAAGAATTATTATACTATTAATAGTAATTAAGAATTATTTTTAAGAATTATTATACTATTAATAGTAATTAAGAATTATTTTTAAGAATTATTATACTATTAATAGTAATTAAGAATTATTATAATATTAATAGTAATTAATAATTATTATACTATTAATAGTAATTAAGAATTATTATAATATTAATAGTAATTAATAATTATTATAAGATAATGGAGCTACGCTTTTAGGTTAGACAATGGATTGGCTTTGGGGGAGAGTCGGATCATTCATTGGTTTGGCTAGAATTGGTAGGTGGTTCAGTCAAGCTGACATCCCCTTTCAAATTCAATGCTTCTTGGCTCTTAGATGAAAACTTTCAAAACTTGGTAAAGGCAAATTGGATTTCTTTCGATCCGAGCTTGGGCTTACCGGTTGCGGTTCATTTCGTGAACAATCTTAAAAGAACAAAAAAAATTGTGATCCCTTGGGCTTGAGAAAAATAGAAAAAAAATAAGAACAAGAGCTTGAGCATTTAGAATTTTTTATTGAACAATGTTATAAACCTGTTGATTTGGGGTTTTTTACTAAAGCCTCGCGAGAAAATCTTAAATCTCTTGAAACTAGGCGTAGGCAGCTGTTGGTCGAGCAAGAAGCGTCCTGGAGACTGAAAAGTCGGGCTATCTAGCTGGACAAAGGGGATGAGAACACAAAAATTTTCCATGCATTTGCAAAGGGACGAAAAGCTGCAAACATAATCTGGAATCTCCAATATCAGGATGGTAGAAAGGTTTCATCTTTTGAAGGTCTTGCCGAGATAGGGGAAAATCACTTCAAATCTCTATTCAAGGTTGAGTAGAGAGAAAACATTGTTGATATTGTTTGGTTGGCTCTATTCTACCCCAGATTTATGGACGAAGAAGGAAATAGAGACTTATTTATTGAAGTTAATGATCAGGAATTGAAGGAGACACTTCATAGTTTCCAGAAAGATAAGAGCCCGGGGCCAGACGGGTGGTCGATTGAATTTTATATCGGCTTCTACGAGATATTAGGTGTCGATCTACTCCATGTTATTGAAGAATCCAGGAGAAATGGGAGGATTCATGCCCGTTTCAACTCAACTTTCATAGCACTTAATCCTAAGTCAGATGAACCCCAATCCTTGGACGAGTTCTGGCATGTCTCTCTCTGCAATTGTATTTACAAAATAGTGGCAAAAATCATTGCAAGGTGCTTAAAACCAGTTTTATCGACCTCTATTTCAAAAGAACAATTTGGATTTTTGAACGGTCGTCGGATCCATGAAGCCATAGGGGTGGCCCGCTACTACTTACACACTTGGTGTTAGAGGTTCCTTTCATTAAGTGGATAACGACATGTGTCTCTTCATTTTCCTTTGTTGTTCTTATAAGTTGGGCAGCCTCACCTTTCTTCACTTCAGAAAGGGGCCTGCGGCAAGGCTGCCCCCTTTCCCCACTCCTTTTCCTTTTGGTTGCAGAGGGCTTAAGTAGAGCCATTGGAATGGCCGCCTCCTCGGGGGAATTCCAGGGAATTCTGACTTCT
>JASDQU010369208.1:0-11450 GCA_032191745.1 Picea mariana
GAGGATTTGAAGCTCCCTATTTGTCAACTTCTATGTTTGAGGATGTGAGAACCAGATAACGGGGGGTTATTTGGATGCCTACCCCCGAGATCCTACCTAGACTAAAATTTTCTTTTGGCACCTCCTGTGGAGGACAACTTAGTGAGTTGTTTAGAAAGATTTTAGATGAAGTTGTTTTGTGAGGCCGGGGGTGAAAACCAACCTCGTTTGATTAAAAGTGGGAGTGGATAGTCTTATCAAGAAAAGATGGGGTGTTTTCAGAATCCCTTTTGAGGAGACCTACTTAGACCACCACGTTTCGATATGAGGCTATGTGAGTGAGAAAGTGGCTTTTGTGTGTGAGTGAAAGTGTACCAAATTTTAGTTATTTAGATGTCACCTTGCAACATGTGGATGTCGCTTGGTCCTTTACAAGAGTTTGATTACCTAATTAGCTAGATGTCATTGGTACAACCTTGCGGAATTTTAAAAGCCCTAGGAAACTAGCATGTGGATATGTGGTCCGTTACTATCCTTTATCTCCCTATGTGTGAGTTAATCTAGAAAAGCATGAAACTATCCTAGATTGAACATGTGGGCATGTGTGGGCCCGTTACAAACCTTTAAACTCTCCTAGTTTTTTGATCTAAGAAAGCAAAAATTTCAAGCACTATCCTACTTTTGTGACATGTGGGCATGTATGGGCCCGTTACAAATTTAAGATGTGTTTGAAAAATGAAACTAAGAGGGGTCCAAAAAGGCCTTTGTCCTCTCCTAAAGGTTTTGAAATTTTTGTTAAGGGAGATGAGATCGTTTTTGCAATCCTTTTCTGGTTCTCAAGATCGCTTGATGGCGCAAGAGAAGAGCATACTCAAGATTGTTACTTTCAATTTCTAGTCCCAAATGTGAGTTTAGATGTGATTAAAATTGATGTTCAACTTAGATTTATAAACCAAAGCAAGCCATTCACGTGGAAAAAAGAAAATAAGAGAAATTGATTTGTTATCCACCTAAGTGCCTATGTTTGTTTGATTATCCCCTTTATAAGTTGAGGGGTCTAAGTGGTGCAGTATTTAGAGCATGCATATCAGCATTCTTAAGAAGGAAAATGATTTTCCCCACATCCAAGACCTTACAATGTGAAATTTAGATCAAATGCGCACCACCTAGTGCATACACAGGCACACTGAGCGCATGGGCGCTATCGGAATTGAAATAGAAAGATCATGCGCGCAGAAGGAAGGTGTTGAACAGGCGCATGCATGCATGATGCACATCTGTGGGGTGGAATAACCGCGTGCCTGTGACAAACGACAGAGAGGAAAAATCCGGATGGATTTCTCCCAATTCTCTTGAAAATTGACTAGTTAGCAGGTCGGCAGAGGCCGGTTTGTGAACCTGCAAGTTAATGAAATCAAAAGGAAAGCAAAATGAACCCAAATGAGGGAGGAATTGATACCTTCTCCCCAGTATGGTCTCCAATTTGTTTGCACCCAATTAGTCACTTGGTGAGCAAATAAAGGGTGCTTACATGCCCAGTTGGGTCTTGCTAGGCATGACAGCTGTAGAGGAAAGAGTTAGAAAGAGAAACAACAAAACTATAAACAAGAAATAAATTAAAACAAACTAAAACTATGAGCATATGGAAAGGAAATATCAAAGACAACAAGACCAATATCACCAATGTTTTGAGCTGGTCTATTGATGAAATCCAAAGCACAATGAAGAAAGGGAACTGTGGTTCCTTCTTCCTCCAAAGGAAGGCTCTTGAGGCCCTCACAAACTTGCTCTCCTTATAAATGAAAAAATGAGAATGTTGGTGAAAGAACTCCAAGCACATTCACTCAATGGAGATGAATGGCTCTATGAAATGATGCCTATGTGTTATTGTCAAAGAATGAGTCCTTAACAATCTTAGCAGCATAACAATACATGAAATTCCTTGAGAAAATGATGGTTCTTCATGGGTTTTTATAGCATGGCATTGGGTGATTATGTAACTCCTTTGAGGTGTGAAAAGGGGCTCTTTAGGGCTCAATTAGGTCTTTGACCAACCTACCATGCGGATTCAGCTCAGATTTGATGTCAAATCGGCTTGGGAGCTGATCCATTAGTGGTTGGGAGGCTGACGAATTTCAATAAATGCACCATTTAGCAGGTGCGCGGTTTTTTCGCCCAACAGCTGCGCATCGTGCGCATTGTACGTTGTTGTTCCGTGCATATGCCCACGCACCCAGATTCTGTAAAGCGCCCTTCAATTTTTGGTTACTTTGTATAGTTTTTGACCCTTTTGCAATGATGTGAATGTGATTTAGTGCCATGAATAACTTCATTCCTGTTTTGATGATGCAGAGTTCTTGTCGCCATGTGCGGACGAAATTTCAATGATAACATATATTATTTGTTGTTGTACTAATGAATCATCTGTCTAGTGGTTTGTTAACTCTATGTAAACAGAATTTGAGATGTCCATGATAGGTGAACTGTCATATTTTATTGGTTTACAAGTAAATCAGAGTTCTGCAAGAATATTTATCTCTCAAGAAAAATATTTGAAAGAGATGTTGAATAAATTTCAGATGGAGGATTCCTCTCCTATTAGCACACCTATGGTGGTTGGTTGCAAGCTCAGTAAAGATGATATTTCACTATATGTTGATCAAAGGACATATTGCTCTATGATAGGCAGTCTTTTGTACATCATAGCATCTTGTCCTGATATAATGCAAGCTGTTGGAATGGTAGGTCATTTGGTAGCTATCACAAGGATATTCAAATACTTGAAGTGAACAATGACTTATGGTCTATGGTATCCCAAAAATTAAAATTTTCAGTTAACTTCTTATTCAGATGCAGATTAGGCAAATTGTGTGGATGAGAGAAAGAGCACCAGTGGAGATGCATTCTTCCTGGGTGACTCATTGGTAGCATGGATTAGTAAGAAGTAGGGATCTATTTCCTTATCGACTACAGAAGCAGAGTACATTGCTTCTGCTACTTGTTGCACTCAGATTTTATGGATGATCCAAACTCTTGTAGATTTGAAGGTAAACTATACTGATCCGATTGCAATTCACTGTGATAACACTAGTGCCATTAGTGTCTCCAAGAATCCTATTCTTCATTCCAAGACTAAGCATATCCCAATAAAATACCATTTTCTCAGAGAAAAAGTTACAAACAGAGTTGTTTAGTTGAATTATATCCCTTCCACAAAACAAATAGTTGATATTTTTACTAAACTGTTAGCAATGACCCCTTTTGGATATCTTCGTCAAAAGTTGGGGGTTATAACTTATTTCATCTAATCTATTCACCTAGTTAGGGGGATTCCTTATTGAATATCTGTTGTATTTCTAAGATGCTCATAGTTGGCAGGGGGAGTATGTACTGCAACATCTCAGGGGGAGCGTGTTTCTTCTTTGATATTGATGTCAAAGGGGGAGAAAGTGTGGTAATTTCAAGGATGCTACAATGGTATAGTTGGATGTCCTTCAAGGTTTCCATCAATGCCAAAGGGGGAGATTGTTGGCATATTTATTACGGGAAGATAGAAGGCAGAGTATTTGTTTGTCATTGATGGCAAGCTTAGCCCGACGATGACGAACAAGGGAAAGTGGCAAGACCAGCAATGCAACGATGATCGCATGGCAAGATCAAAAGCGTAAACTCCATTTCGGAGTTTCGGATACTGGGAGTTGGAGGAGTCAAGAGTCGAGACTCTTCATCATAGGAGTCCCGAAGTTGAAAAATGCAAAACATCAAAATCCCGAAATAGGCACATCAAACCACGACTTAATCTCCATTTTAGAGTTTCGAATATCGTGAGTTGGAGGAGTCAAGAGTCAAGACTCTTCATCATAGGAGTCCCGAAGTTTCAAAATGAGAAACATCGAAATCTTGAAACAGGCACATCAAACCACGACTTAATATCCATTTCATAGTTTCAGATACTAGGAGTTGGAGGAGTCAAGAGTCAAGACTCTTCATCACAGGAGTCCCGAAGTTGCGAAATGCGAAACACTGAAATCCCGAAAGCATGAGGACCGTCCATCTTCAGGAAGGACACATGGTTACATATCAACATTTAGCTGACTAAGAGGTCAAAGGAAGGAGTTCCCTAACCTCTCAAACTCGCGATATGCGAAATCATGAATCAATCTGAGTCATTGATCAAAGGGATATCCTAGACCGTTGATCAGGCACAACGAAGGCTCGTGAATTTTTGAAATGATCCTAGTCATTAAAGCTAGAGGACACATGGTGAAAGATTGGCATTTCAATGACTGAAAGGTCAAAGGAAGGAGTGCTCTAACCTCTCTAACTTGTGATATGCAAAATCATAAAATAATCCTAGCCGTCAGATCGAGGATTGATCTAGATCGTTGATTAGACACGACGAAGGCCCGTGAAGTTTCGAAATCATGATAAGATATGTACCGTTGGTTCCATAGGAAACGTGGCGAAATATCATCATTTTGTTGACTGGAAAGTCAAAGGAACGGGGTTCCCTAACCTATCGAACTCGCGATATGTGAAATCGTGAAATGTCGAAATGCAAAATTGTGAAACACCTTTTGGCGTAGCTTGTGGTCACCACTGGTGGTCACGAGAAGGGAAGGAGCTAGTCCAACTAAGCTCCCTTTTCAAAGTTTCGAGGATCGCGACATGGAGCGTCAAGATATCTCATCACAAGGAATGACGAAATGCTGAAATACCGAAATGCAAAATGGTGAAATCAATGCGAGACCCTATGCTTGTAATCCAATGGTGTTGGATACTTGGAAATCTGATCGAAGAGCTACTGTTGCTCTTCATGATTAATTGTTTAGTTACAATTCAGTTATTAGAACCAAATCATGGTTCTTGGACAGTTGGCATTTCAGTTGCTGAAGTGTTGTTCTAGGGATTTGAGGGGTAACTGAAGGGGTTGCAGTGCATAAAAGAAACACATAGTGACTATGTGTGGTTGGATGTTCTGACTGAAAAATGAGTTGAATTGTAAAAAGGTAAAATTATAGTATGCACAGTGTGAAGAAAACTCAGATATGAGGAAAAAAAGTTGAACAGAGGAGAAAAGGTGAAGAGAGCAGAATGTGCACATATCAAAGAGCATGAGAAGGGTAGAGAAATAATAGATAGAAAGAGACATCAAGTCAATCCAAGTATGAACATAGCAGAAGAATAGTGTAGCAAAGAAGAATTGCAGAACAGTGAGGAAGTGGTAAGAATTGATTTATTTGTGTTGTTGGTTATTCAATCATTTATTTGTAATAAGGGTGGCAGGGAGGTGCTAGGGAGGACTGTTTTCCTTGAGGTTCAAGTGGGTTCTTGAACACAGGGAGTTGTAGCTTCCATCTGGTTGCAGCTAGAGAAACTAGGGTGGCAGGGTGGTGCAAGGGAGAACAAGTGTTCTCTGTTATACAGGTTGGAGCCTGTGTAACTAGAAGTTGGTGCTTCCATCCAGTTGGTTCTGGAACACTCAGGGAGTTGGTGCTTCTTTCTAGTGGGTGCTAGAGAAACCAGAGAGTTGGTGCTCTCAAACAAGTTGGTTCTTGTATAAGTGGAAGTAGGTGCTTCCATTTAGTTGGTGCTGGAACACTCAGGGAGTTGGTGCTTCCTTCTAGTGGGTGCTAGAGAAACAAGAGAGTTGGTGCTCTCAAACAAGTTGGATCTTGTAAAATAGAGGTAGTAGCCTCACATTGAGTTGGTGCTCAATTATAGATGATGTACAGAACTTAAAAGATTGCCTATCATTTCAAAGAAGAAGAGGTTTTCTCCCTTTATGGGTTTCCTCGTGAAAATATGTCTTTGTGTATATCTTATGTGTGACTGATGCTCATTATTTATGTTGTCCATATGTTGTATAATATTGATGATCACTTGAAGAAAGATTAAGAATGTTTTAATAGACTTAAAATTGTTTAAGCACAATAAAAATTGATTCACCCCCCCCTCTCAGTTGTCTTAATAATTTCAACATTCAGCTGCAAGCCTGCATAACCCTTGTCCTTTTACTAGTTTGGCAGGTTTTAGATCTAGATCAAATTCCTGGACTACTTTCATCCGTTTCCCTCTTATTTCCCCAATTTATTGCTGATTAAACAAGGATCAGACTGCAGGGTGTGACACAATTACTTTACTGTGGTTCTTAAGGATGTAAAACCTGAAATGTTTTACTGCCTTATATACCGCATAGGCTTGTTTGTCTATAGCAGGATAATTGAGCTCATCTCCTTTAAGATTAGTGCTCATGAATGACACTGGGGCCTCATTGTTTTCATCATCCTTCTAAGTCAAAACTGCATCTAATGATTGGTCAGAAGAAAAATTATAGAGGAAGAAGTCTCTATTGAAATCGAGACTTCGCAACACTAGGGCCCGGGATATAATAGCTTTGATATTGCTGAAAGAACCTTTATGCTCATCATCCCACTTAAACTTGGCATCCTTGTGAATCATATTTTGTATGGGTTTGATGATTTCTATGAAATTGGGAGTAAACTTCCTCACAAAATTGATTTGCTCGAAAAAAGACTGCATAGCTTTCTTGTTATGGGGAAAGGGGAGTTGAGCTATGGCCTTAATCATTTCTGGGTCTATGTGAATTCTGCTCAAGATATAATGTGACCCAACAACTTACCTTCCTCGACACTGAAGATATTTTTCTTAGGGTTTAAGGATATACCATATTTCCTACACCTTTCAAAAATCTAAGTTAAGTGTTGGATGTGCTCTTCTCTATTCTTTGAATACACTTTTACATTGTCTAGATACACTACCAAACACTTGTTTATTATTCCTCAAAAATATACGTCCAGGGCTCTTTGGAAGATCTCTTCTGTGTTAATTAACCCAAAAGGCATGCGTTTATAAGAGAAGGTTCCCCACTTGGTTCGGAAGGTAGTTTTTAAACGATCTTCCTCCGATACTAGGACTTGGTTGTAACCTGAGAAACCATCTAGTAGAGAGAAAATATCTAAGCCAGACACAGTCTACAGGAGTTGTTCCATCGGTGGGACTGGGTAATTTTCCTTTTCTGAAGCTCTGTTGAGATTTCTAAAATCTACGCATAAACGAATTTCTCCAGACTTTTTCCTTACAGGAACCAGATTTTCTACCCATGCGGAATGTCTAACCTGGAAAATGATATTTGCATCTAAAAGCTTCTCTAATTCCTGATACATCAGAGGTTCCAAGGATGGGTGATACTTTCATAGCTTTTGTTGGAAAGGTTTCAAGTTGGGTTTTAATAGGATAGTGTGTTGAATGATGTGGGCATCATACGTTTTCAAATCTCTCTAGGACCATGCGAAGACATCTTGGTATTGTCTGAACAATTTGAGATAAGCTTTCCTCTCTTCCTTAGATATAGTCTTGCCAAGATTCACATTCTTTGGGTTTTCTGGGGTCCCAATATTTATAGTTTCATGCAAGGGACAAGAGCTACCAGTCTTTACATTTTTAGGTCCCTTAAATTTCTCTTTCAGATCAAACATATTTTCTAGATTAGCTATCCCTTTCGGGATTGTGTGAGACTTTGATTTATCCATAGGTTGTCTTTTTCGAGGATCAGTCTCTATTGGTTTCTTTTGGAATACTTCATTGTCAATAGCCAAATCTTTGAAATTATCTTGGTTAGTCAAGAATTTTATGATATGTTCATCTCCTTAAAAGAATTTCCAATTACAAATATTATTAGGCACCGATAGTTTGTAGATCATCTCCATAGTGAATCGGGAGGCTTCATAATCCTCTAGAGGTGACAACCTGGAAGTAGTTGTGGCCAAGGAGTCAGCAAGAATATTGTTTTCTCCGGGGATCGCTATAATATTGAAGGCTTCAAAATGTTCTATTAACATATGCACCTCCTGTTGATAATTATTTAGGTGTGGGGAATTGCAATGTATAGTATTTATTACTTGTCTAACAATAATTTCAGAGTCTCCGAAAACCTTCAATTATTTGACATTCAAATCTATGGCTTTCTTTAATCCTTGTACTAGAGCTTCATATTCGACAGTGTTGTTGGTACATTCAAATTCTAGCCTACAAGATAGGAAATGATGTTTACGTTTAGGATCAGTGAGGATGCACCCTGCTCCTAACCCTTCTTGCGATTTAGATCCATCAAAATAGAGAGTCCAAATTTGTGAACGAAAATCACTCTTTTCCTTTCCTTTGCTAATTTCTTTCGCTCCTATCATTTGTTCTGTAATCCCCAACACAGGGTCTTGATAGAAGAGGGTGTATCTTGCCGATACCGACAACTTCTTTTGAAAAACCATTTCATATTTTTGAGTGCGAGGGACATTGGACAAGAGAGGAGAATTTTTTTTGAAGTGGGAATCATAGGAATAATTGCCCAACACAGGGAAATCTATGGATGAGGGTTCGTTCAGGGTTTCTAGATCAATGACCATATGTTTCATATATCTCTCTCTATTGATTCTGATCATTTTCTTGTATCCCTTCAGTGGTAGCCAAAGGTGTGCTTGATCTGTACTGAAGTATCCATTTATCTTTTCAAAACAATCTCGGCTTAGTAATAACCCATAGGCCTCTATAATATCTACTACAATGATGTCAATCACTTGCACAAACTTGATATGTGTCGCTATCCTAATCATTACATCTCTGAGTTCTCCCATGACCTTGACCTGGGTTCTGTCTAGTTGTATGACATGTTTATCACTCTTGAGAGGAATGACATTTAATTTTTTTCAGATAGACAAGGGCATAATGTTGGAAGACACCCTAGAATCTACCAAACAATTGTGAAGGTTCTTGTTAAAGACTTCAAACGTTAAGAGGAATGGTGGGACAAAAGGTTTTTCCTTTCTATCTTTTGAGCAGGCGTTCATGGTTGTTTTTCTCACCAGATCAGTGGGAGATAGATTTATTTCCTTACCATTGCCCATCATCTGGTTTTCTACTGAGTTCAAATCTTGTAACAGAAAGTCCTTCTACTGAGGAATCCTGCATATGTCCATAACTAATATATTATCCTTTAACTTCTTCAAATATTCAACCACGTTGTAATCCAATTTGGGTGATTCCTAGGTATGGATGCTTATAGGGTTTTTACCAAGATCGAAAGGTGTTTTCAGGTGATCAAGAGCTTCCTTACTCCTCGAGGTCTGGGTGGTAGCGGGATCTTTCGAGCTAGGTGGACCTTTACTATGTGTCTGTATCATCAAGACTTCTGCAGGTTGTTTCTGAGACTCAAATAGGTCATCGGAAGGCATGATCAGGTCAGGGTCCCATATCAGCATGGTTGTATCTTGTGGTGGATCAATCTCTTCCTGGTCAACAATATGCATAACTAAACTTCTTGGCTATTCAGTTAGGGAGACTTCATCTAGAAACCAATTGTCCATCAAATTCATGGCATGCACCCATTGAGGGAAGTCTCTTTTAGAGTGGTTTTCTTGGTTATAAGTACAAAAAGAATCATATGCAACATTCTATAGATCAATATTTAAGATAGCTAGGGGCGGTTCAATTTCTTTGAAAGGAAGGTTTCTTTTAAAGAAAGGATTATGGGGCCTTTGGCCTTGGTTTCCCTCTCCTGCATTTCTCTTCATGTCTATGATCTCATTTGATAATTTCTTAACCATTCATTGTGTATTTTCTATATCTCCATTACCCTTGTCGGGAGTTTGTTCAGTTGATTTCCCCAGTGGTCTAGTCAAAACGAGTCCTCTCCTAGGAGGAGGCTGGGCTTCTTTCTTTACTAGAGAGGCCTGCCTTATTTACATCCTTTCATATGGAATTCTATTATCTTGGCCTCTTCAAAATTTTCTGCCAGGGTTTGCTTGGCGACCCTTTTTAAAAACATAGAAATAGAAGCCAGGAGCGTGTTAGCATAAACCTTGATTTGCAACTCCTGAGTTATTTTTTCTGTAGGAAGGAATTTGTGTAAGATGGTCATGAATATTTGATTGAAATATTTGACCCCTTATTTCAGACTCATGGTGGTTGCGAACGACTCATCCATCAGAGCTCCCATAGTAGTTTCCTCCGCAAATGTATTTATAAAATCTTTCTAGAACTTGGTCTAGCTAGTTATAGATCCTACTAGCAGATTAAAATACCACGTGGAAGATGAATTTTAAAACATGTAGGGGAATAGTCTATAGACTACATCTTCATGTTGGATGTTCATAATTCTGATTGCGAGTATGAACTTCTTGATATCATATTTAGGAAAACCTAAAGTCTCAGGGTCGTACTTGGCAAGTAGCTTCTCCAGGTACCAGGAAAGATTATGTACTCGTCCAAGGACAACCATAGCATTTCCGAACAACCAAGGTTGGTTGTTCTGAGGTGGGATTTCCCTTTCCTCCTCATGGCCATTATTACCTTCGATATCTTTGGAATCCGAGTCAAAATCTTCTNTTTCGGTGATCGCGAAGTCTATTAAGTCTTCTACCATGTGTATGAAAACTTCATTGGGAGTATTGACCACCAGCCTGCTTATTTTTTTCTTCGAGGAAGTATCAGAGCTAAGGGAAACACACCGATTTGTCAGGTGTATTCTCTTGTGAGTCTTCTAAACTAATTTAATTCCTTGTGAGGAAGAGAGTAAGGTAGTTTGGGGAACAATTGTTCTTCCTCGGGCTGGGGAGATTTAATTGTTTCGGGAGTACTCAGCGTGTGTGGGTTGTCTTGTAAATGACTAAGCATGCATGTGGATTGTTATGAATCTGTAGATTGTTTGAAAAACTATATAAAATATATATTCATCCATTCATTGTCAGGCCCTCCTTCTAGTGCCAATTCTTTTGATGGGTCTTAATTTCCTTGATTCAATAGTAGGCATCAAACCTACCACCAAGGCCCAATTAGAATCTACAACGTTTAACAATGGAATGGTTCTCCAGATCTTGCGATCCGACCAAATTATCAATGGGTTTGTGTTTTCTTCTGAAGGATCTTCCTTCAATTAGGACTATTCTCTTATGTATTTTCTCTTAGGTGGGACTGGTATGAAAGAACCAAACCATTATAAACCAACTTAACAACAAATAGGATTAAGTTTTAAACTACTAGGGAAGAGGTTGAGCTTGGGATAACCTACTGCTCAAGCATGAAGACAACAATTTTATACCACAGGCCTAGTACTAATAAATTAACCATGTGAGCATCCAATTACTATATGAGAAACTAATTATCAGAAAGAAAGTGTTAAGAACCAAATATCAATATAGCATAGAAAAACCTCAGAAAAATTACTCAATGCCTTGAAAAAGAGATAATTTTAGATAATAAGCCTATTCGAGGGGGCAACCTCCTTTTACCCCACTTAAATGTTCAAGTACAAGATCATTCAAAATGAAAATGTCTCCTTGGTATATATACGAGACTAGGAGGTATAATTACAACTAATGTCCTAAAGCCGACATAAATAAAATAATAGTATTAATATAATATGCCCCAATTAAGGGGTAATGATCCAATATTAGGGC
>JASDQU010369209.1:0-11450 GCA_032191745.1 Picea mariana
TATTCTGTCACAGTTTGTTCCAGATCCAGGTGGATCTGGGGAGATTGGTCTGTGTCCACACTCACGAATTTATCCTTGAACAGTCATACAGACTTAAATAGAATTAATAGCAATTCAAACTAGCAACGGAATACATGATAATATTACAAGTATCACAGAACATTCATTTTAACTAAGTACAGAATTAAAACACATAATGATACTTATCTTTAAAACTGTAATACACCACCAACTACGTGCAGACCTTCCATGAACCTCCCAGCCTTAGACCACGCTACTCAACACTCTCAGCAGTAGGTCATCCCCGAGCTAGGACTAAGCTCCATCGGGCAAGGGAATCCTAGGCTAGGCAAGGTCAATGGAAGACACATAGTTTATAAGGAAGGATTCTTTCCTAGGAGCCACTTATGCCCACTACTCATAGACTCTCATTCCCCACATACCTATCCCAGCCCAGGAGTATACACCTTCACTATCACCAAGACAGTCCTTTGGCTGCTAAACCTCCCTTGCCTTGGGCTTCAGCAATAGACCGGACCGGAATTCTCTGAGCTCTGTGGTAGCTACAGGACTCCTTCTAGGATTTCTCACTTCCTCCGCACACTCTCTCACCTGGAGAGAGTCGCTCATAGGCCTAACAATCTGCTTCTTCAACCAAAACCACCTCTCTCACCTGGAGAGAGTGTTGCACACAGGCCTGACATCCTACTTCTTCAGCTCTGTTCCAACACAAGGAGGACAACAAGGCTCAACAAGGAATGGATGATGGTATCCAATCACACTCAACTAAGAGACTGTGTGGCCACAATAGCCCACAGTTATAACACACATGACATAGACAATTTCTCAGGTTTCACAGAAGATGTGGATCAACTTCAAAGGTGTGTGTCCATGCAGAGGTCCATTGTAGAGACAAAACAGTTCTCGGGAAGGATTCTTGTGAACTTAGGCGGAGTATGGAAGGTTCACAGAACGACTCAGGTAACATATTTTGGGTCTCAGGTGCGTGCATGAACATTGCAAAGGATGAATATAGAGGCCACAAAATTCATAGGAATTCACTAGTCAGCTTCACGGTTCTGGTTTTCAGGAATGCCTGAGCATATGCAGAGATCAGACACAGAGACCACACAGTTCAGACAGCAGACACAAGAATGGAGGAAGAAACACCATCATGGCTCAATTATTGGGTTAAATTATATGTGAATGGGCTAACACATGTCGCCCATGAAGTTCCATGCGCTCCATCAAGTATGTGTTCCCTTTTGTACACGTTGGAGCTGCATGCATTGCCTCTCCCAGGACTTAGGATAAAAACATGTATTTCACACCACTTTGGAATAATAATAAATTATTATTCCCAAGGACTTAAGCCCCTAAGCTTATCCCCTCATTCCAACCTTTCAGCCCCCTTTCCCTTACCCACCTTGTGGAAGCTTAGTCCCCCATCACTCTTTCTTCATGTTCATTCAGCACGTAGCAATGTTTATATATTATATTAATGATCTGCATAATTACATATACAAAATCAGGCTCCTGGCCTTAACACTTAGGCTCTCCGGCCTAATAAACACATAATCCCACCAGCTTATTAATACTCATCTCACCAGCCTACAAAACATGATTACAATTCATAAACATGATTACAATTCATAATATAACTGAGGCACTACTGGGGGATATTATAGAGCCATATGTTATCCCCATTTTGTGGGATAACTAAGGAGATGATGTCTCAAGGCCCTCAGGTTGTAGATATGGAGTGTCGAGAGACTACATGACTAGCAGTGTCCACTTGCACATATGGAAGCTCGCTCTATCACCATTGTTTGGATCCATCATCAGCGCATCCACCACACCAACTAGCTTCTAAAAGGTGCATGGGTCTTTCTCCATGCGGTACAAGTCATGTATTGTGGCAGGTAATCACCCTAATATTTGAGGCATTTAAGAATGTTGTATTGAAGATGTTTTTTATTATAGAACACCTGCTTGGACATTATGCTTTTGACCCTGTTTCACCTTGGTGAGTGTCATTAATTTCCTAGTAAGTGGCCAAATTATGGGGAAGGTGTGCAACTGGGGGTCTCTTGAGGGGTCATCGTACCATTCTCGGCCATACTTATCACTTTCCTCTCATTTTCATTCCCATCGCATTGCCCTCTTCTAGGCCCTTTGACTTTAGTGACCTAATAAGGGAATGTACCTCATTTCATGGGAAGAAGGGGTTGAAGGCCCATGGGGATGGTGGCTGGAAAAAGATAAAAGCCTAAAATATAAAACTTCTATATGCTCATCTAGACAAGTCTTGAGAATGATGAAATGCTTCTCTTAAGATAATTGAAGGCCTGCAAAAGATCAAACACATAATAAATATCCCGCTTGAATGAAAGACTACCACTAGTGCATTACAACGCTTTGATGGTTACCCCTATGGAACTTTTTGGACCTCTTCTTTCAAGTGACATTGTGTTACTCCCCCCCAATCTAATAGATTCACTATTGGGAGTGCACATGTGTTTGGATAATTAATTAATTAATTACTAGGCTTGGAAAAAGGTTGCATTGAAGAAGAAGGTGCAACGCACCCCCTACAAAGGCACCCATAAATGAGATAATACGAGCTCTTGTATGTCATGAAACTCATTGACCTATGAATTTTAAACCCCTATCCACCTCATCATCCACTACATGACCTTGAAGGTGCATCCTTCGTTATCTCTCTTGGAGTACTTTTCTTGCTTTATGGTGGATATTTCTTGGTTAAAGAAGGCGTTTATCTTGTTTATGCTTGCACTAGTTAAGGAATCCATTTTGTTTCTTCTTTCTTGGTTACAAGTATAATTTGATAATATTCTTGGGGAGTATAAGTGCATACAACCCCAACAAGGCCATCATTTTTTCTTGAAATAAGTTATTGCACAAGGAATACTAGAAGGAATAATAAGGTTTACACCCTCCTAGGGTTTTCCTTAGCTAGTTTTGCTTAACTTGGGGAGTAAAATGGCTTACACCCCCAAGGAGGTAGTACAACTAGATATTTCTCTTTTAAAGTCTCCATAACCCAATATTTAAAGGCACTAATCTCTTGCATTGGGATACGTAGAACTACGAGATATTGGAATTGTTCAAGTTGGAATTTCTTCTACATGTTATAAGAATTCTTGTGCCCTAAGGGCGTCCTCTTTTAGCCAATAATTTTTTTTCTGTAATAAGTTTAATGCTACATCCATTAGGGTTGTAGAAAACCATAAACACTTTCTTGAATAACTCACAATTCAACTGTCAAAAGTTGTTCATAATTTACCCCTACAATTTACTAGGCTTAGCACATATTTTAGGTGGATTACTTGTGATTTTTGGTGGCTGATTTATTTTCTGTAAAACATTGTTTGCTACATCCATAAGGCTGTAATTATATCTCTTCAATACTATTTCATTCCATCCTTGTTTCATGCTAAAGTCTTGCTCTTTCATTCTTGGGTTAAACTAATATTTACTTGTTTGTCTCTTGCTTATTTAACTAGACTTTCAACATCTTTATTTGAAGCTCTTACTGTATTTTTGTTGCTGATATACATCATTGTTTACTGATGCAATTAGGGACAGAAATATTAACTTGCATGTCCACCTAACATTATACACATATACTTGTCTTGTTCTTGTGTCTCGGGCAAGTACACCACTCTTCACAAGGACTCTTACCTCTTGGAAATCTTTGGCTACCACCAAGACCTATTTCAATCTATTTTCTACAGTTAGTAGCTTGAAATATAGGGGCATCCATTCATACATATCACTTTCCATCTCTTTTCCCCCTAGGGTCACCATGATTTCCCCCTTGAGGTGATTATATATTCTCTAAAGTGATGAGAATACCTACATAAGGTGACAGTGGGTAGGTTCTCTCGAAGTTGTTTCCATTTGGTGGTTGGGTTGGGATTTTCCCAACCTACAACTTGTGTGATAACAAATCCTACCAAACCCTAGCCGTCAAACAACGTCAAAGGCTTAGAAAGTGATGTCCTAGGCCTCCAAAGGCCAATGTCCATGTGCAAAGGGATATGATGTCATCCTTGAATGTTGTCAAAGTTCCTCCAAAGGAAACATCCTCTATTATTTGCACACAAAGGCTGTAGGGTTCTCTCCTCAGCTTGTGGGGTATGACATCAATCCTAGGGGCTTTTAGCCCTCCATGAAGGTCAAAATGGTATAATTCATCCATGATAGATTTCACCTGGAAAGGTCCTACAAAGACAAACAAGTATGCCCTCCAAGGGTCCATAAGTCACATGTATCATGCCAAGTAAGCCACATTTAATAAAATAGCCACCCAAACATGTGCATTAAATCCCCCCTTTTCGAACTAAAAAATCACTCAAAGACCTTATAAAATTTGTGAAATATAAGTATGGAAGGGTTATCATGGTGCCCTATTGGGTAGGCCAACCCCCAAGTCAAAGATTGTTTCCCAAAAAGACCCTCTCTAAGTCATGTAGTGAATATGAGGTGGATGGGGGTGTGACTTTTGGGCATGGGGTTCTTGACATATCAAGGGCTCATATTTTCTCATTTATGGGTGCCTTTGTGGATGGTGTGTTGCATCCCTCGTTTGCAATGCAACATTTTTCCAATCCCTTTTATTTGCCATTAATTTATTATGTTCTAAACATTGATTTCTATGTGCAATGGAAATTAAAGACCACTGCAATGCCACTTGAAGTTAGCAATACATTGAGTGCCATATGCATTGAAAATTAAAAGAAACTATAAATACATTCCCCCAACAAGTGGGAAATTTATTAATTATATGTTTTCTTTTTAAAAGGTCCTTCATTTTTTATAGAGAAGCGTTTCATTGCTCTCAGGACCTTAGGGAGAGAATCTACAAGGATAATTCATGAATTTTAACTCTTGTCATCTGCAACACCTCAGGGCCTTCTTCCCATGAAATGAGGTACAAGCCCTTATTGGGATCAATGAGCCCAAAAACCCAAAATATGAGGAAACGGAGGGGAAGAGGTGTGAAAATTAATAAGTATGTGTGGGAATGGTACAATGAACCTTCAAGGAGACCCCCCAGTAACAACCTTTTTTCCGAGGGTGACCCACTTACTAGGAAACCATGTCAACCACCAAGGTGAAATAAGGAAAAAGGTATAATTTCTAAGAAAACATTTTCATAATAAAGAAAGGATTCTTTGCAACATGATCAAATTCTTCAATTATTAAAGTGGCACTTACCACGAGACCAGACTTGTTATCTCATGAAGCCAGACCTATTGTGCTCTGGGAACCAAACTAGTGTGGAATATGTTGTTATGTTGTTGATGATGAATGGTGATGTGTGGTGGAGAGGAGGGGCTCTCTCTTCTCATTGTGGTCTCAGCTGGTCATTTGTCTCTCAACACTCCATGTCTTCAACATGTGGTCCTTGAGACATCATATCCTTAGTTACCCTTAGTTTGGGGGGGTAACATCTAGCTCCTACATGGGGACATGTGATTTCGACAGAGTACAAGAGGACCTCAAAATATTATGGTAATACATATGCCTATACATACTCAAGCAAGATATTAGAGCATCGAGGGGTGGCTTGCTCACCCTTTTTTCATATAATCAAAAACTTCAAAATTTCAACTATTTCTTAAAAAGAAAATTTTGGATTTTTCAAAAAATTATAAATAACATGCAATGAATCAAGCAAATGTATCGCAACTACTATGCATAAATGCAGGGAATGAAATATGAAATGAAAATTCAACTACTCTACCATGACATGAATATGCAAGATACGATACAAATGCAATCCAAAATTCAAAATGACCTACCTACTTACCTATGGCCCAAAGCCCACAGAGATTAGGTTTCATCAACATACGGTCGGAGGATAGACCCATCAACTGGTAATGGCATCTTACTCCTATCCATGGAAGATAAATAGTAAGTTTCCTTCTCTGACTTCTTCTTGACGACATAAAGTCCAAGCTACAAATTTCACTCTTCTTGTCATACTTTGGCATTCCCTTCCTCTTATCCCACATGAGTGCAAAGCTACCTTTATCAAACTCAACATATGGTAGATATTCAATGTAAGGCTTTGTGGGAGGATATTCATTTACTACACTTTTGATAGCTTGTTATTTTTCTTGATCCTTCTTATCCTCATCCTTATTCAATATCTTAATGGATCTCAAATCCTTTCCTTGGTATTTTGCAAGCTTGTCCTTATATTTGTTCGTCTGCAAAAGGAGTCTATCAATACAATCTTCTTGTGAAAAATGAAAATCCTAAGGATCATACTCAATGATTGTTGGTTGTCCAACTTACATTTTTGTTTTGACTCATCTTGAAATAAGAAATGACTTTTAAAACTTGTTGCCCAGCAGAATTTGTTTCCTTCGGATTGTATAAGGCCTTGTAGTGAACATATGGACACTCAAATAGCTATCAGTTTGTTATGTTTTTATTATTATTGTTGTTGTTGTTGTTGTTGTTGTTGTTGTTGTTGTTATGAGAACATGATTGTATTTGCTTGTAATTTATTCTCTCTTCTCAAATTCATGACCGCTAGGCATGAAATTGAGACATCTCGCTCGTACAAGTACGCAACCAGAAAATCTCGTAATATTTCTATTTTTGTTTATGATTGGTATCATTGCTTGGTTTAATCTATGTCTGGAAGGAATATTTACCATTGTTGTTTCCAATCGATGGGTCTCTAATGATAATTCTAGGAAGAAGACTTGTTGGATACACTTGCTAGAAATCAAACAAATTTTAAAATTTGTTTTATATGCAAAGGCCCTATGTTACGCAAACCCATGGTTTTAATGTCAATGGGTATGGTAATGTTGCGTTTAATTAGTCACATTTCACGAGGTATGGGGAAATTAACACACACCTCCTCACGACGCATACCCTTGTCATCTCACCACCTTCTCTACATGCCCTCATCAAGCTTCTCACGAATTAGCACTATGTGCGAATTTTTTCTTGAAATTGAGATAGTGGTCATGACAAGATGCAAGGGTTTTCATTAGTTTGTGCAGTCTGAGGTCCTCTGTCTTTGGCTTTTTGAAAAATCATCAGGACTTAGAGTGGAAAGCCATGGTGAAATACCTGCATGTATGGACTTTCATTACCAGGTATGGTTGTTTGACCTCCCCTGTTACCTTTGGATTTTCGTTGTGCTTTCCCTTGCATCAAGAATGTTTCATTATATTATTTTTTTCCCTTATTGAGATTATGGCTTCTGTAGTAAGGAAGAACCGAATAGCCCTCAAGATTTACTTACCCGCAATAAATTAACAGAGTTAAAATCCCTGCCATAATTGAGAGATGATTTTGTGGGATGGATTCTGGGAAAATAGTGAAGATTTTGACAAAACTGTTAAAAACCCGTCTCCCAAACGAGGTCATTTACCTTCCATGCAGGAAGTTTCTTCAGAAACAAATCAATTTCAAAGATATTCCTCATTTTCTCAAGAGAAATTTCTCTAAAAATCTATTTCGATTGAGGAAATATTTAAACATACCAAGGGTTAGTCATTCTCATACGATTTTGTGGCCAATATGCCTCCATTCCTCCAGGGTTGCGAAGGATTCTATGGAATCTGAGTAGAGTTGAGAGCTAAGGAAGGAAAAGAGGAATCATTGAACCCAAATGTAAAGTACCCTCTCCCAGATATCAAGCCCACGCATTTTTTATATTGTCTGGCCTAGGCTCATCGGTATTACACCGATGTTCCATACCTATAGATGCAATTGGATCAGGTTAAAGAACTAAACAAAGAACTTGGAAAGAGAAACAAAATTATAAAACTCAAACTGGGTATTTTCCAGGTTAATAAAAATCCCAAAAGACATGGGAACATCATTATCAAGAGATCAACCAATGTCAACGACATTTTAAAATCCTAGTTGTGCAAGTCCTCCTTCTCGAATGTTTGAGTTGGTAAATTTTATTTGATTTGTGTGTATTGATTAAGGATTACTCTATTTTTCTAGATTAGTTGATTGGATTTGCAAAGTTGTTTTTAGTCTGCCTTGTTAAAATTTTCCTTGGTTTTATTTGTGAATATAGACCAGCTACAGAATCAAATATTTTGTAGCTAGTATTTAATTAGTTTTGTATTGTTTCTAATAGATTCTATTGTTTGTTTACAGGTCATGGGAAGATCTCAAGATTTCATCAACAACAATCATGAATACAATTAGATGTTGTCCAGATTTCATTTTTTTTTAATTAGCGTAAGAGTTAGTTTTTAAAAGTCAAGTTGTAGCTTCTCGTTGGGTCACAACAAACTTTTTGATAAGTTGTTGAACAAACTTGTCTTTTAATATACAATTTTTCTATTATAAGTGGAAGTCAGAATCTATTGTTTAAAATATCACTATTTTTAAACGATCTGACTCTATCATGTTGATATGAGGTTCGATCCATATTTTGTTTAAATAGTCTTAGTTGTTTGAAGCAAAAGGGGAGGTTGGAATTGTGAAGATTGGGACTGCTGAAGTTTATTGAGGAATATAATCACTATTTAACCAAAGGCTTTGATCTTTTGGTAAAGGATACCTGTGCGTAATTATATTTTATATATTATGATTTATATTTCTCAAATATATTCGATCTTGTATCAATTTTGGTTATATTTTGTCTACCAAATTGTTGCGTGATGAATTATTATTACTTGGTGTTAATTCTTCCTATCCATTAATCCTTAGTCTTAAAAGTTTGTATGACTTTGGGTGACTGTATTCATGCAATGTGAGTCCTTTAATATGTTGAATTTAATTACATGTTTCAAATTCCTATAGATTCATTTATAATTTCAAGGAATCAATTTCTTTATGTAAAAGAATCATTTGTATCTTCACCTAAGGTTGGCACATATACAAATTGTCTTTTTGTGTTCTAAAAGGGTCTAAAACCATTAGAGTGAAGTGACTTTCCTCTTGATGTTTGTAAGATCCAGAAATTAGCAGGGTTGTCTATGATAAAATTACCTTCAACAGATACCCTTGGAGAAACATACTATTACAGGGAGACATGATCAAGAGATGAGCACTTAAATACCGATTAGTAGATTTGATATTTTTTTAAAGTAAAAGCAGATTGACCTTTCAACTCAAATACTTTGTTTATTTCAGTTGGGACATAATTGTTTTCTTTCACTCTTTTCTTTGTTGATTTCAGTAAATTAAAGAAGTCTTTGTATCTTATATTAAACAATTGTCTTTCCTGCGATTTAGTTCCCTTTCATAATTTTCAGTTTTAAAGATTATCATAAAATCTTGCAACATGTATATTTGTTTATTTTGTATATGAGATATATTAATATATGTATATATGTGTTAGGTATTTAGTTTATTTATTTAATTTGTAACTTAGTTTAGATCATTCATTGGCTAACGGAGCCACAAAACCTGTCAGGGCAAGTCATACCAAACGACTTGGGCTACTTAGAAATCCCTAGATCGGGCTTCCCCTCCTAGTTGACCGTGTGTTCACATATGCCCGTAAAAATGACTTGAGGTGTCACATCATATTTACAATCACTCCAATAGTTGGGGCTATTTGTATCAACCACATGATTCTTTGCAACATGATGTATTGTCATCCCCCATAAGGATATGTGCATTAGTGAGGTCCATACTGAGAAAACCTCCAAGGGTAGCAGACCAACTTCTTGATAAGAGAATGCCCCAAGCATATAGTACATCAATCACGATTATATTCATGATGAGGCTGATGTGGTGGAAGTCTTGGAGATATACCTCCACATCTTCTATGAGACCATACACTTTCACTTTATTTTAATCAATACCACAAATGTTCCCATAAGGGTGGGTTTTTCACAAACCAAGTTGTTTCATAAACTTTAGAGACATTACATTTTTCAATGATCCAGAATCCAATATACAATTATTTAAACGAAAACCATTTATCCCCAAGGAAAGATAAAAAGAAGGAGTCTCCTCTCCCTGGCTCCCATTATACATAGTATTTAGGATCATCAAGGATCTCCTACCCCATATTGTACCTTTAATGCCTTCAAAAATTATCTTCTTACGGAAGGAATATTTCACATCTCCAACACAAGTATCGGCATATTCATGTTTTCAATCATAGTTGGTACATCTATATTCTGGTGAAGATTCTCATATGTTGGTGCAAGTTGTGGAAGCAAATCATGAACTGGAGGTTGAGAAGACAAAGCCGCTTCCTCCGTCAAAGGAGGTGGTGGGACTGGCATTTTATTTATTCTTGAGTATTATAATTTCCCTTTTCCTCAACTTGTCCTTTAAATATTCATCCATTTGTTTCAATACTTCCAACCAAGCTCATCTAGTCACCCACTTCCTTACTTCATCAAGTTGATCTTATGTGATGTCAATGCATTTATCATCTTGGAGGGTAAAAATTATATCAATGAAGTTTAATCTATCCATAGAGTCTATATCTTCTTCTTCCCTCTATCTCGGTCACTCATTTTCTGAATGAGGTTACTGGAAATGAAAACACCATGCCGACCATCCCAACAGGATTCAAAGTGTAATGTTCCTTTGCCTCTTGTTGTGGCCTTTATTTCCCTTTATTGTTTTATAAACAAAGTTCTTCTAGCAGAATGATGCCCCTCCAAGGTTTTCAACCTGTTCATGATCTAATTTTGACTCTGGATTAACTAAGCATTCATTTTATCAAACTTCCGAGATAATAATGTGATTGGATCATGTACATTGTTGGTTGAAGTATTCATATTTGGTTCCATTTTGGAATGAGGGAATTGAAAAGGCTCAATATTTGAGCTGATAAGATGGTCTTCAATATGTTCACTATACTCTTTGGATTTTTCCAAACTTTCAGGAATCTTTTCCTTCAAGATGAAACCAAACTATCCTTCAAAGGTGTTCAAGTAAAGGAGAATAGTTTCTTCTGGTGAGCATAAGTCCTTCAGGATATGACTGTGCAATATGTCAAATCTAGCATTGAATTCCTTCATTGTTTCATTCTATTTATTTTTAATTTGGTTGAATTGCATCAATAACATTCCATTTTCCTTCTTTGTTGTCCATATAACCTTTAACAACTTAGCAAAATCTTCATAATATGGCAAGCCTTTGAACCACTTCTTATCATATTCATCAAGAGATATATCTAGTAGTTTCATTGTAACATCTCCATGTTCTATACCATCGTCTTCCATGGACACACCAATAGAGTCAAGATGCTCTTTAGGTGTAACAACGTTGTTTCCAGTGAACTTTTGAAACCACTTGTGAGACTCTTTGGGCATGGTATTGGGGTATCTAGGGAAAGAGGCCATATTCAATGGATTTTGTTGATTAAGGTTGGTTGTCATTGATGTCAACCCTTGAAGAGTTGGGTAATGGACCCAATATTGTTTGATGTAAATATGACTCATTATTGTTTTTTCATGGTTGAT
>JASDQU010369211.1:0-11450 GCA_032191745.1 Picea mariana
AAATAATGTAAGCATTAAGGGGGTGTTGGAGATAATGCCTCCATTATTGTTGTGAGTTGTTAGAGATGAATAGTGATATTTTGTCAACTCTTTGACAGTTGGTTTTCATTGATTTCAACTCTTGGAGACTGATGGCAACCCTTGGAGAAGTCTGAAATCCCTAGATATGTGGTTTATATTGTTGGCGAGTTCGTTGTCATTGATGGAGTGGTTGATGTCAACAGATGTGATGGGTGCATTTGATGAAGTCTACAAAAAGCCCCGGAGTTATACTTATAGTACCCAAAAAAATTTGAGGAATATGGACATGAAGGATAGTGTACATGCAGGTAAGATACTCATGGATTGAAAGTCCCCTTCATGTTGTTTCCAGTGATAGGTGGTACGCCACGTGGTTCGTCACGGTTGAGGAGTTATGAGGTCATGAAGTTGGAAGCCCCAAATATGGGTTAAGAATACCATATGGACGCCCCAAATATGGGTTAATAAGCCCCTAATTTGTTTCAATTAATTAATGAAAGGGTAAAGTGGTTGTAACAAGAAATTTCAAGAAGCCCTAAAGTTAAGGAAATAGGCTCCTTAGAAAAAGTATATATACACCTCAAGAAGTCATTCATAAGTACATTCACACATAAATTATATTGAATTTCTTCTATGTGAGTAAGTAATTCTTATATGAGGTAACCAAGGAGATATGAGGCGAATTTCATAGGGAAGATGACATGAAGAAGGGAAAAATTAGAGGGGACAATGAAGTCTTATGAGGATGTGTTCTAAGGTTTGTTATTTACAGGTCATCTTACCATTTTTTCTATAAATTTAGTTATATGATTCTTAAGATAGTTAAAATATGAGGAGGTTGAGAAGACATGTTAAGGTACTTGTGGTAAAATTTCATCTTCTGGGTCATTTTATTTTCGGAGATACACTCTGTGGAAAATAGGTTTTTTGGCTAATCCTAAAACTAGTATCAAACAGGTGATCCAGGTAAAATAGTCATAACTTCTTAATAGAGGATCCAAATTTAGTGAGACCAAATGAATTGGATATATTACATTCTGTAGCATGTTTTGTATGATTTTCAGATCCATATATCAAATATTCCACATGTGGTATTCTCTACAAGTTTTCTTTCTAGAATAAGCCATAATTCAGCAAGGTCTGTCATTTTTTCTATAACTCCTTTCCTGGGATGTTCAAAGTAGTGAAACGTGGAGGAATTGCCGAGAAAACATTGAATAATATTCGGTACAAGTTTTAGACCTTTATTCATTACAGGTACAAAGTTCTTCTTGTTGAAATTTAGGTTTTGTGACTAATCCAAAAACTAGTTTCATGAGATAAGGTAAAGTTTGATGAAGATGTTATCCTCTTGTTGTTGAAGTTGAGGAAGGTCTACATGTTTGTGATCACATACACCAGGTATGTCATAGAGTTACATATATGTTTATATGCATGTTTTGAGGTTTACATGTTGATGATATTATGGTTCATGCTCAAGGAAAGTATTTGGTATATTGTTGAGGCATTGGCACATGCTTGAGGTACATATTAGGTGCATGGTTGAGGCATATACTTGGTATATGATCTTGGTTGTTTGGTACTTTTTTGAGGTACACATTTGCTAGTAATTTCTTGATATATCCTATGGTACATGGTGTATGGAATGATTGAGTGATATGGTATATGGTTGAGATACATTGTTGGTACAAGTGTTGATGTACATGGTGGATACATGGTATGGTACATGATTATTACTTGGTATGATGTTGATGTACATGGTTTATGGTTGAGGCATATGGTACAGGTTATGGTGCATGGTTGATGCATGGTTTGGTATAGGTCTTGGTGCATGGTTGATGCACGGTTTGGTGCAGGTGTTGGTGCATGTTTGATGCACGGTTTGGTATAGGTGTTTGTGCATGGTTGATGCACTTGTTGTGGTACAAGTTGTGGTACACTGTTGATGCTTGGTATGGTACAGGTTGATGGTTTGGTACATGGTTGAGACACATATCTTGTGATGGTATGTTTGTTATAACCCTAAATTTCTCCATACATGCATACCTGGCTCTCTTACTTGCTATTTTTGCCAAGCCATCACTAAGTTGCTCTTCTTAAAAACTCATTTTTTGAAGATGTATGTGCCTTGCACCATTACTTCCCATGTACACATGCCTGCTACACCACTACAGCCCATGTACATACCCTAGCTGCAACATTACAACCCACGTATACTTGTGAAAGTTGCAAAAATTAAAAAGTTGCAAGGAATTTGTTGAGATTACAAGCTATTGGGTAGTTTCCCAACTAATCCACCGCCTATATCCTGTCACCCAACCGAATAACCATCCTTTTTTCATATAAAAGGAGGTTTTGGGGTCTCATTCCCAAGCTAAGCATAAGAACAGTGAAACTCTTCCCATTTCACATCCCCTCCTTGCTCTAAGCATTTGCAGCCTTGTTGTGAGAATTACATCAGAATTCCCCATTTTTCCCTTTTTCCTCCATCATAAGCCCATTCCATTTCCCATGAAGAAGGTTGAGAGGAGAAAGATATGCAGAGGTGCAATTAGAACTTGGTGAAGAGGATCCCAGACCAGGTTCATGGAGCAGTAGTCGACCTTGTTGTAAGTAATCATTGTGATATCAATAAAATAAATACTTTTCTTGTCCCGAAATATGATGTGTCAAATGTTTGCATTTGATTTATGTTTTATTCTAACATCTAACCCATGATTTATATATGAAATGTGTGTTTGTAGTTTCTTGTTTATCTATTTGTGAATGCAGGCCATCCTTGGGAGGAGTTTTGCAGTCAGCAGAGCTATCAAGGGCGAGAGGATCGACGAAGGACGCAGAGTAAAAGGTACAGTGACCTGATCCTTTTCAATTTGTCTTTCATGTATGAGTCTAGGATATGTTTGGGGTAGTTAGAAAAGTAGGAGAGTTTTACATGGTCATTGACCTGCCTACATTGTAAACCCTGGTGTAGCCATAGGTGGGGTTTTCCCGCTAGCAAAACTGGTGACCATACCGGGGAAGCCTATAGATTTTTAGGGGATTTTTTGGGTGTTTGATTGGTTTTCTACCTTTTGAGTTTATTTTTGAGTCTACTGAGTATTTAAGGGATTCTAGTCACTTGGTGGTACCATAACAATTTCTCCCAGCACTGTCAGTCTGCTTGTTTTACTTTTTTTTCAAGAAGTACAGAGGTGTACGCAGCATGATGTGGGTCAGAACGCGTACATACGCGCCCTGTTTTATATACATCCCATGTACATACGTAAGCGGCTTAAGGATCAGTAGTGTGCATGTGTCAAGAAAGTTTTTCTTTAAGAAGAGGCAGTCAACCTCTTCCCTGATTGAAGTTTTACTTCTCAGGGTTTCTTGATTAAGTACAATGGCTCTATTTTTACAGTCGAAGCCTGGGTTGGATCTCAGTTTTCTTATCTTTTTAAAGATTTCTTGTGTTTAATTTCGAAAGGGTTTTAGGAAAGTCTTTGAGTTGTTGATCAACTTATTTGGTTTCTTTAGTGACTCCCTGTGATCCGCAGTGGGCTAGAGGTCAGTTTTCATTCTTGTCTTGTTTTTCACTTTTCCCCCTTTCGCTTGCTTTAAACAAAAAGACAAAGAAGTTATTTCAAGTTTCTTGTTTGAAGAATAAAAAAAATATAGTAAAAGATTGCATTCCTTTGTTTGGTTAAGTAGTTGGGTTGGTTATTTTGCTTGTAATGAAAAAGAGTTATTTTCTTAAGTTCTTTATTTACTACTTAGAACATTAAGTAGCTCGTAGTCGAGCGAAATTTTGTTTTAGGTTTTCCTTTAAAAGATCTTAGAAAAAGTTGGTTAAAGAGTTAGTTGCAAATCTTTATTGTCAACTAGAAGTAATTTTGCTTTCAGTTTCGGTTGTTTCTCCTTCTTTGTCTTCCATACACATCACTAGTTTCACTACCATTTCCTTCAGTTAAAACAAGCCATTTAAAATAAACACTAATTAAAATCAACTAGACTTTATGTTTGTAGGTTCAATCAACTAGTTTAGGGTAGAGCCTTGAATTAGGTTGGAGAGGAAACTCTTCAAGGCTTATAAACAAGCATTAGAGTCAGAGCTAGGGAGTGTAAAAATTCTAGTAAACGTGAAAGTATCTGGGACCCCCCTCTAACACACCGGATAAACACGAGATCGTGTGTGGAAAGGTAGCGAAGATAACCCCTCCAAAGTTGGACCAAGCATAGTGGGGAACGCATATTGAGGACTTGTTGTGGGATAGTGTCAGTTGCATTTGACTACGAAGCTTTGTGGACCCTGAATCCATTCAGGATCCTCAGTTGTCTTCCAGACCACTTGCTTTCGATACCATTGGTAGGTTTCGGGCTTGTTACCCTACTCATTGCGGTCCACCTGACTGTTGAATGTACCCACCTGGTGACTATTCACGAGCTGGCAACTTAGTTGCCTTTATTCTAAGGAATTACACAGGTGACTGTGGAGGTATACCACGGTACCTAGGGAAAACGTCGGGCCAGGCTTTGTAGAGTATACCCAGAGGGTGCTTCCATGTTCGAGTTGCACTTGCACTGGCAAGTTTCTCTAGTGTTGGTTGGTGTAACTGTTCTTCCAACTAGATAGTGTTTTTCTTGCTTTATCTTGTAGGAAATTTTCTAGTGTGTGTTTTTTTTCAAACGTTAGTAAAATCCTTATTGCGTCGTTTAGCTTCTCCCAAAGTGTAATATCAAGAGCTCTTTCAGTCGTGAAGGCTTCATGGTCGGTCGTTGGTTACTTTGGAGCCACCATCGCCACCGTTACGGTGAAGACTTGACCAGCAAGGGTCATTTGAAGCGATCGGGCCACGGGAAACTGTGCCCGAGACATCTCTGAGAGGAGAACACTTGAACCTATAGGAACCTACTATTTCTGACCTTGGATTGGAAGCTCTTAGGCTAGCCAATAATCCGATCACTGACTTATCGGTGCCACTCTTGATACAAGTTGTCCCTCTAAGGATAACACATCACGAGCGTCAGATAGTCTTGCAAGAAGCTATGGAAGCAAATGTTGCTACTTTGTCAAGGAGTCCCCACACTCCCTCAACGACTACCACCACAGGGGGAATTTCGCCTCCTAACCCACCTTCGCCAGTCTGGACCACCATGGTCTCAACCACCTCTACTTCAAGAAGCGGTATGATTACATCTATGGTGGCAATCACTACTCCATTCACACAGAGTGCAACAGGTCCTCCATTTTCATACGGGATGATCGGCTTTGATACGAACTCTGTCCTCACCTACTCCACCCTACAGACCATGGGTTTGGGGGTAGGGAGCTCAAACTCTCCTTTTCAAGGGTCCATGGGGGCACCTCAGCCCCCTATAATGCTATCCCTTGTGGAGGAGGTCATATACCTCTCTCATCCCCCTCACTTGGTGGTGCTTCCCAGTAACCCGTCGGGTCGAATATGAACTCTAGCTTGTTTGGAGAAGGTAGACTAGGACCTTCTTCCTACACCACACTGGTGGGTTCAATTTCATTCTCTTTTTTTGGCACATCTAGTAATAACGCTTTCTCTTCATTTGTCGTCTCGGTCGGGGGAAACCCTGGTTTTGGACAACAGAATCTTGTGCAGGGTACTATTCCTACACAGGGGGCAAACATAGGAGTCTTCTCCTCACAAGGACTCTAGAATCCATGGTAGAGATTAGTTCCCTCGTAAGGGATGTTGACTGGGGGAAACCCCTTCCATGGTCAATGAAACCTCGAGCAAGTCTCAGTACATATGCACATCGAATCGGCAGGGGGCAACCCTTTCCAAAATCTTTGGAACACAACGTAGTGAGCAATCCCTACCCAACCCTCAATGTCTAATTACGGGAATCAACCGATGATGTCCCAAAAAACACATTATCTATACATTGGATAAGGAAATGGTATTTACCAGAACCCTGGTGAGAAGTCCAACTTTTCCTGACAGCCTGGTGCCAGTCAAACTCCAGGCTTGTTTCTTCCTGTACATAGTCAAAAACCCAAGCTATTGTTTCTGGCGACATTACATTTTCCAAACTTCTCAACGTTGTTAAATGACCCAATTTTTTACAATCTGCATTGGCGTCCCATGCCGACTAAGTTTCCCTCAGACATTCTGAAGTTCGAAGGTAAGCCTGGCAAAGATCCAGGTGATCGCGTGACGAATTTCCACCTATGGTTCTTGTCAAACTCATTACGAGATGACTCTGTACAGTTGTGCTTGTTTAAAAACACTCTTATCGGTGGTGCCATGAAATGGTGCATAGATCTCGGCCGCTAAAGATACTCTTACTTTAGCGATTTGGCGATGATTTTTCTGAACCATTTCCAACTACCTGTGAGATACGATGTCGGCACCGACTTGTTTGCCAAATTTGAGTAGACAAAGGCCGATCATATCTCGGATCACATCCGAGAATGGAGGCATCGGAAGAGTTTGATAAAAGTATAGGTCCCACCATCTTTCCTGCTGGAGTGGTTCCTTAAGTCTTTGGTACCTAAGTTATCTAAGGATGTTGCAATGTCGGGAGTGTTTTCAGAGGAGGAAGCAATAATGAGAGCACAACATCTTGAACTGATATACTCTCAGTCTGGTTTACTCTATGAGATTTTTCCAGATGTGCCACGGTCCATCCTTGACAAGGCCAGACACAATTATGGACCACATGTCGATGGTATAGTTGTTTCAGCACAAGTAAATACCTCTAATCAGTTGTCAAATCAATTGCAACAATTGTCAATACAGCAGACAATGGCTAGCCAGACCTCTGGTTCGGCTGCTCTCCCTACCCAAACGTCAGATGTACACAGTGTGCAGTTGATGAACCTGAAGGCAAACCAGCATCTTGATGGAAAGAAAAACCAATGAAACAAGAAGGGTAAGGGGGATAAGAAACCCACCAACAATGTTGTTCAGGGTAACACAGAGAAGAGAAATTTGAAGTATTTGTGTAACCTTTGCATGGAAGACCATCTGACTCACCTGTGCCCTCGGCTTGCGGAGGCCCAAAATTTATTGGCGCAACAACATCCTGCTGTGTTAACGAACCCAATTCCACATGGGAAAAATATGACTCAAGCCTCTTCGATCATGGATAGGGGAAGTCAAGGACCCCCTCCATATTCTAGTAATCCCTCGATCACGAACGTTTATATGATGAAAGGTGATGCTTACATAGAAACTAGGGCACCCGATTACGAAATGCATGAAACTGTTGAAAAGGGTATGGAGACCGTAAACCCATCTGTTCCTCTCCATATTGAGAAGACGATGAGCGAAAAAATGACATGCATCCCAAAAGTAGAGTTCAAGAAATATTTTCATAATTCAAATGCGAGGGTTTCCCATAATTACTCTGTGGTGTAGGATTTGTCACAAACCACTTGCGCGATGTCTACTTTGGAGGTCCTCCAGAGTTTCCCTTTGCAGAGAAATCCTATGTTGTCTGCTTTGGGATCTGTTGAGACCTGTAATCCAAGAACGATCATGCTTGATATGAATGACTTGAAGGCTCGTCTCCCTTACCACATGGTGTTTCAGATAGTAGTGGCTCACCCCACAAAATCTTTTACAAGGAATATTTTCCACGTGGTGGTTGATGAGGGTGCCTCGACTTGCATGATGTTGTTGGTGTGTTGGAAGGCCATTGGCCAACCCGTTTTGTCTCCGTCACCTACTCTACTTACTTCTTTCAACGGTCTTTCTTTCATACCACATTGAATCATTCCTTCTTTCCCCATGCAGTTAGGAGGGAATACCGTGTGCGTCAAAGTTGAAGTGGTTGATGCACCTCTCGACTACAACCTTCTATTAGGAAGGATTTGAACCTATGCAATGCATGCAGTGGTTGCCACAATTTTTTGGGTCTTGTTTTTTCCACACGAGGGTCGAATCATAACCATTAAGTAGTTGTCCTTATCCAGGCCTGACCCTTCATTGGGGGCATCCACAGTTCTGATGATTGATAACACTCAGCCCAACGTCATCAATGTAGGGGTTGGTTTGTGCCCACCTTTGATGGGTACTTTTTATTACCCACCTCCCTCTGGTGATGTCAAGTTTATATCAGTTGTCCCCTACCAGCCTAGGTCTGAAACTTTTCAAGTGTGGTCGTTATGTACAACTTACTTTAATGATTTGTGGACTCTTCCTTCTCCATCGGCCTTGATGGAAGGGATAGGGCATCCTGGCATGGCCATGCCCTTGTCCAAGACAGAAGTTGTGTATAGTATTGTCCAGCAAGCATCATCCGACCCTGATTTGACTCCCACACAGGAGTTATATCCAATTATCGAGCCTATTTGGGCTCAATATTCCCTCACCACTATCGATTCTTTAGACTTGGTCTTGCCCTCTGATGAGGCCATCTTAGAGGCATTGACTAGTCCAAACAAACCCTAGAATGATCTCCATCACAAATCTTATTTCCTCCCAGAGTTAAGAAGAATAGAGCTAGACGAATTCGTATTGACTATGACTGGATATAGGTCTTGTCCTATTAATCCCCTGGCTATGCATCCAGTTTACGTCGAGGGTAATATGGCAGCTATTGCTGAAACGATACCTATTGACATCTCCAGAACCCCTGGCATCATGGAGAATTCCTTCATCGGAGCAGACTTCTCCCCCGAGGAAATTAAGATCTATACAAATTTATTTAAGGAATTTCGTGATGTTTTTGCCTGGTCTTACGAGGAAATTCCAGGCATTGATCCAAGAATCGTCGAACATGAGATACCGAATTATCCTAACACCAAGTCGGTCCAACAAAATATTCATTTGGTGAATCCTCAGAAGGTGGATATTACACGTCAAAATTACTCAACTGGATAAGTGTCGCATGTTCCTCTCAATTGTCATAAGTGTCGCATCTTCCTTACAACTTTCGCAAGTGTCGCAAGTTGGTCACAAGTGTCACAATTGTTGGTCAAGCATACTGCCATGACGATGACACTAAGGAAGCATTTAAAAACATCTCATACACTTGATTTGGAGAAGGGGAACTGGTTAACTGAAGTCAAGAAACCCCTTTTCACCATCATAGAGCTTGCTTATATAGGTTAAGAGGAGCTTAACCTCTTGGGTTATCTTTAGAACAAGTTGGGGAACTTCCTCCTTAGATCAGGGATCTCCTGATGGAACCAAGAATTCGAATGCAACTGCCTTCTAATCTTGAAAGATAATCCCCTTATTCTCTTCAACGGGCCAACTACTGCCTCAGATTAGGAAGCACTCCCTCAAAAGGGGCATCAGAGCGCTATAGCACTCCCTGAGAAGCTTAAGGGAAGCACCAGCGCTCCAAAGGTGGATAGCGCTCCTTCAGAGGGGAAAGAGAGCGTTATAACACTCCCTGAGACCTTATAGGGGAGCGCCAGCGCTCCTAAGGCTGATGTAGGGGAGCGCTCACCCTCAAAACCTTTGTTTAATAGCTCTTCTCAGGTGTTAAGAGTTCCTTGACTTCAGTTAACCAGTTCCCCTTCTCCAAATCAAGTGTATGAGATGTTTTTAAGTGCCTCCTTAGTGTCGTCATCATGGCAGTATGCTTGAACAACAGTTGCATTTCTAGTTTGTGTCTGATGTTACATGAACTTATCATTGATAGATAGATCTATTTTCAAGATAATATCAATAGAGTAGGAAGTGGTCGTATCTTGTTTGTCTACAGGACTCAGCGAGGAGCAAAGGATTGGAGCTCAACTCGGAGCGTGCAGGGACAAAAATCGATAAAGAGGTACTTATGTTCTCCTTCCTTCTCATATGTTAGTTTGTAAATATTTGAAAGGAAGTCACTGTCCACGTTAAGAATTTTATGTCTTAGAGTTAAGGTCAAGCTCTTTGAGGCAATCTACCTATCCGCAGGGAGATTTTCCTACAACAGAAAATGGCGACTCCACTGGGGAGATAGCCTCGAATCGAAACTTCTTGTTTTGATCTCTCCTCATTGACCTTGTTTTACCCCTTGATTGTTTTAGACCGGGTTCACTCCTCTTTTGATTGGTTTCATGAGCTGATTGGCTCCCTACCCCATCATACTCAGCCTAATTGTCGATATTGAATTACAATTTTTGGATTTTTTGACATTTTTGGGAGTTTTTGAACCTGGCGCCCCTATCCCTGTGTTCACAGAGCACCAGCGCTCCCTAATAGCCTTGCACAGAACGTTATAACGCTCCTTGTCCTTGACAACAGAGCACCAGCCCTCCTTTGGCCAATAAATCTTCCAGAATTGTTTTTTCAAGGTTTTTCCTCTATGTCTCTCTTGCTGGGTAACCTTGTGAGTCAATCCTTCTTCTTTCCAGCCTTGACATCTGTCTTTTTCTTGAAGAATAAACATCTTGTTGTTTGGATTTTATATCCTTCTTCACTATTGTTGTTGATTTTTTCTGCCATTTGGAGTTTGAAACCCATGCATTGTTTTTCTCTCCTCGTTGAGTAAACGAAAAACGTTGGTGAAGGTCATCAAAGGTCTACATATCTTTTCATTTGGTTTTAGTTAAGATCATTGTTCTTCGACTTTTTCTTTTGGGTGTGAAGTTTGATTTCTCTTTGATTGTTTCTTTTCTTTCACTTCTTGTTTTTTATCACAACGAGAGGGTATATTGTTTGTATGATTCTTGCTTGTGTTGGTCCGATTTCCATTCATCCAAGAAGATAATTAGCAAGATGAGCATTGTGTTGAATTAATCATTACTCATATGCAAACAATAAAAAGCATCTTCATGATTGATTGTGCATGTTAGAAGGCATCTCAAAAGTTTTAGCATCACATCAGGATTTGATTGAAGAAAGATTTGTTTGAGGACACTCCTTATTAGTGCTTGTTAGTGGAAAGAACTCTCTCTCTCCCTTAGATAGATGTTCATCGAAAATAAATGACTGCTTATCATATTTGATGCATTTTTGGGACTGAGTCATAATTCCATTCGTTTCACTTCCATGCACCCTTTTTGCGTAAAGAACAGCCATAAAATCAACGCTAATTAAAAATTATTTAGAACTTTTTCTTTTCTAGGATCCTCCACCAACAGTAGACTAGGCTTAGTACATTGGATTAGGCTGTGAGCATAACTCTCCAAAGTTTCCAAAACCAACAGTAGCATCCTGAGTTAGGGAGAGTCAAATCCAATCATTGTATAAGTCTGCCTGGGATCCCCCTCTCACACAGGGGTTACGCACGAGATCGCATTCGGGTGAGCTACGGGGACTAACCCTCCATGGTTTAACTGATTTTGGTGGTCAGATCGTATTATGGGGATCACTTTGAGGTAAATCCACAATTACTACGTGGAAGCCTTTTAGTTGATTTCGGGCTCGATACCCTGCCCGTACGATTGGATCGAACTGTCGACTGTTCCCGCCCAGGGGCTGAATACGAATTGGTAACCTTAGTGGCCATAATATTTAGGGTCTTACACAAGGTGA
>JASDQU010369213.1:0-11450 GCA_032191745.1 Picea mariana
TTCGCTCTCAGAGTGAGTAAAATATCGTAGCCACATCCAAGGCCTCCGTGGCTGACCTCTCCACACAAAAAAAGCAAGTGGATAATGTCATGGAATAATACTCAAATGTCTTCTCCTCACCTACTAGGGTACCTATGCACTGTCAGGTCAATCATCCCATCGATCGGACCCCCGGTGCACCGCTACCCAATGGACCAGTCTACGGCCCCTCTCTGTTAGAAAATGAGGATATCAAGAGATAGATCCAAGAACTGCTCCGCAAGGGGCACATCCGTCCCATCTCATCATCTTGTGGGAGCCCAATCGCGTTGGTGCAGAAGAAAGACGGGATCTGATGACTCTGCATTGACTACCAGACCTTGAATAAAATCAGAGTCAGGAACCAGTACCCGATTTCCCAAATCGATGACCTCCTTGATAAGCTCATGGGGGGAAAATACTCTAGTAATATTGATTTGAATTTTGGTTACCACCAAGTCCCAATAGAAAAGACAGATGTATGGAAGACCTCCTTAAAGTCAAAATAAGGTATTTTTGAATGGTTCGTCATGACCTTCGGTCTGAAAAATGATCCAACCACTTTCATGATGATGATGGATGATATCCTACGACCTTTCACCAATAATTTTGTAGTGGTGTATATGGATGACATACTCATCTACAAAAAGACTTGGGTGGAGCACTTGTATCATATTCAATAGGTTCTACACACTCTGCGGCAACACAAACTATGTTCCAACTTGGAAAAATGCTCCTTCGACATAGACATGATCCATTACCTGGGCTCCATCATTGATAAACATGGTGTACATGTGGATCCAGCCAAGATCCAAGTCATCTGTGACTGGCTAGCCCCAACCACACTCATTGAGCTTCAGAGCTTCTTAGGCCTTACCAATTTGTATCACATGTTCATGTTGGGATTTTTCCATATTGCATGGGCCCTCAGCCAATTAACCAGGGGTGGCACTAAGGAAAAATTCGTGTGGGGCCTCTCCCAACAACAAGCATTCAATAATTTGAAGCAACACTTGTTCTTAGCCTCAATACTTTCATTACCGGACCTGCAACAACCCTTTGAAATCGATACAAATGCTTCAAACTATGTTGTGGGTGCCGTTCTCACTCAACACGACCACTCCGTGGCCTATCATAGTGAGACACTATCAGATGTTGTTTGTAAGTACCATACTTATGAAAAATAAATGTACTCCATTGTGCAAGCCTTTCGCCAGTGGAGACATTACATTCTTAGGAAGGAGATAGTCATCCACACTGATCATAAGCCACTACATTTCATGCAAACATAAGGAAAATTGCAGAATGACCGCCATCAAAATTGGTCGACATACTTGCAACAGTTCCACCTCAACATCAAGCATAAAACAGGAAGCACCAACCGATTCATTGATTTCTTCAATCGACCTCCAATTGCGGCACTCACCACAGTGCTAGACTCTTGCAACCACGAGACCTCCGGATGGCCCCACCTCTATGAGACAAACCCTGACTTCACCACCACCTACTAAATGTTGGGCACAAACTCAATTGTCGCTAATTTCCATCTTCAAGACGGGTTGTTGTGCCATCTGGGCCATCTCTGCGTTCCATCAAGTGAGCGAGTGAAGCTGATTTGGGAAGCCCACTACAGTTGGGTGGAAGGACACGTCAGTGTCGAAAAGATAGTGGAAGTACTATAGAAACATTTCTATTGGCTAAAACTTCGACATGATGTGGGCAAGTATACCAAGGCCTGTACTTCCTATGCTATTGACAAAATGACAACTAAGAAACAGGGCCTGTACACCCCTCTTCCTACTCCCAAAAGGACATGGGAATCCATCTCAATGGACTACATGTCAGGCATTCCATCCACCAAGAGGGGAAATGATTGTTTTTTTGTGGTTGTTGATCACTTTTCCAAGATGGTGATTCTAGACGCCTCTAAGAAGAGCATCACAATAGAGGCCACTACCAATCTCTTATTTGAAAGAGTATGGGTACATTTTGGAATCCCACAAACCATTGTCTCAGATTGAGACAATTGGTTCCTCAACACATTTTGGTCAAGCCTCTGGTCACTTCTAGACACCAAGCTCACCAAAGCCACTGATTTCCACCCCCAGACAAATGGCCAAACTGAGGTCATCAATCGGATGATCGTGCATATCCTACGCATGTACAATTATAATAACCCACACACATGGGACAAGAGTCTTCCCTATGTTCAACATAGCTACAACCGATCCCTACATATATCAATTGGCCACAACCCCTTTCAGGTGGGGTTGGGATTCCAACCATTGGGTCCCATAGATGTTGCACTACCCCTTGCGGCCACCTCATCCGAATCATCCCCTACTCCAACTGAAGTTGACAAAGCCACCCAGTTCATTGAGTGGATCCAACACATCTGCCAACAGGTTCATGATATTTTACAGAAATTGAATTCAAGGTACAAGCAACGTCATGATCAACATCGGGTGCCACATAAGTTTCGGGTGGGAGACAAAGTTTGGTTGCACTTGCAGAAAGAACGCCTTATAGCCCCCCATCGAAAGATTCGCCCACTCTATTATGGACCTTACACCATCACCAAGGCTGTGTGTGACAATGCTTTTGAGCTCAACATTCCTCCTTTCCTTGGCCTGCACCCAGTGTTCAACGTGGCTCTCCTTCGGCCATATTTCCCACCATTATTGGAGACCTCAGAGATAATTGAACAATTGACACCAATAGATCTCAAACCTTACTACATGTAACAAACATCCAGTGATCGTATTGTGAACACACAGTTCAAGGGCACTCGACAACAAAGGATCCAACTTTATTGAGTTGTCAAAGCAGGACAACTCCTGCACCAAGGCAAGTGGCTCACTAGGGGCGAAATTCAATATAAATTTCCTCATCTAATGGGGGAACTCAACATATTTGAGACCATTTCTTCCTAAGGGGTGAGGATTTATCCAAATGGATTTTGGTGGCCTCCCATCTATTCCAACTGGTTCATTTTGGCAGTTTTCCAATTTGGCAGTTTTTTCCTAGTTTTCGGGTCCCTGACTTATGGGGTTGTTTTGAGGCCCTAAAAAATGATTTTAGGGCTCGCCATAGTTAGATTGTGGACAAATTCACAGTCTGACGAAAAAATGTGTAGTCCTCATATATGCTTTTCCAACGGGATGCCGTTCACCTAAAATGGAGATCGTATGCAAAAGTTACAACCCAAGGAAGTTGATGTACTAACTTACCCCAATGGGGCCCACATGAAATTTTTTGATTCATTTCCTAGGGTTATTTTTTTGGATGTCTAGGGTTTTGGAATTCATGATTATGTCAAAATGCCTTCATAGCCTCATTGTAATCATCTTCTTGCGAGGGAGCGCAACCGTCACATCTCTTCTCAGAGATAAGCCACCACCATTCAAACAAGCTTATTTTCCGCTGCATTTTATAGTTTTAGCTTATTTCCTTATTGAATAGAAACATGTTTTACCGTATCTCTGTTATTCTGTGTTAAGCATCTTTTAATAATAATCTGTATTCATTTTGTTCTACTCAGAAAACCCGGATCAACAAATGAAACGCATTCAAATGCGCCAACCTAAAAACAAAAATGCACTACAACACATGCAAAACAATGCACTGCACCCTAACTTAGACCATAAATTGCATGGATAATTAGCCAAAGGGTCCAAAGTCTACAATCCTCATCCACCCCGCACTTCTATACTTGGTGTACCTAATACAATTTGTTTTTACGCCTTGTGCTGAGAACCTGCACATGCCACCCTCCTACACATTAGCATTTCCAATAGTTATGCATATGTCATTGTGACAAGGGACGTAATTTTCAAAATAGATCATTGATTTATAATAAATTGATTTGCTTCGATTTAGGATAAAACACCACATATCTAGAAGAAGTCCCATGAAAATATGTTTCCTATCTATAAACTGCCCCATGGTTTTTTATTATCGTTATTTCTATCTGAAATTTATTTTATATTTGTAAAAGACATTTTAGAAAATTAGCATCATGCTCTTCGCCTTGTCGTAAACCCAAGTCTACGAGCTATTTGAAAATTCTACTTGTCATGAAACTTTTTACTTGACCACTTTTGAGGCTGGATAGAAGTTTTGTAATATCCATATGTACGTCCTTCGCACAGATATGAATCTCACACAGTAAAATCCTCCAGGAAAAGTGCAAAATCCTTGATTTTATGAACTATAATTGCCCACGCTAAAATCAAACTCCCAACAAAAGAAGAACAAATGAAACACAGTCCAACACAAAAACCTAAAAACAACATTTCACTACACCACATGCAAAATAATGCGGTTCTCCCTAACCTTATACCTGTGCCATCTCGATCACATCAATCAACTACAAAATAAGATGAAAAATACAAGCCAACAACACATAAACACCTGCAATGAATTCTTCACACAAGCATTGAAAATACAAAGAAATCGTTGTATTGATGATACTCATCTGCGACTGCCAAGATGTGAAAGACATAAACGAATACAATTCTACCATATGTTCGTAGAAAAAGCCTCTGGGCAAACTGCAAAAATTCCCCCCTCTCTCTGAACTATAAATCATTACACTATAACTAAACCCCCATTAGAAAGAGAACAAATGCAACACAGTGCAATGAACCAACCTAAAAACAACATTGCTTCACAACACATGAAAAATAATGCATTGCTTCTTAGCCTTACACCCACACCATATCCATAGCATCAATCAATTGCAAAACAAGATGAAAAATACAAGTCGACAACAGGAAAACACAAAATAACAATCACAACCTAATTTTCGTTGGCATATGGCATATAATGCAAATGATTTCTTACACTCTAACACATTTCCACAACCCCAAAGTTAGAAGTCTTGGAACTTGTCACTACTGGCACTTGCAAATGCACAACAAATCTGTCTCTCTAAACAATAATAGATGACATAGTAGATAAACGCATCAAGCAACCAAAAGAAAAGTAAACAATAAAACCTCAAAAAAACACACCCTCTCTACCTACTCGCCTTGGATTGCCTTCAAATTACATAGTTTCTCTAACAACCTACCGCTCACTTGACCTACCACTGAAAAAACTAGAAACACATCAAAAGCAGTTACATGATGCACAAAGACACATTTAACAAACAACAACCAGACAAACTATCAAACAACACCAAAACAACAAGACATAACACCTTCCCTCTGTGTTCACCTTTGACTATTTTCGGCTTACACAGTCTCTATAACAACCCAATAGACCTAACCACGCTATACACAAAGAAAACTCTATCAAAGAACAACTACAGAAACTAATTGCACTTGTCTAAATATTTCCTTATGAATATTTCTAGCTTCGTGCTGATGTTGATGTGATACGAGCCTTGTGATGAATATTTCCATCTTCGCATTGATGTTGATGTGATTCCAACCTTGTGCTAAATATTTCCATCTTCATTCTAATGTTGATGTGATGCCATCTTCGTGCTAAATATTTCTAGCTTAGTTCTTATGTTGATGATTCTCCAACCTTTGTACTGTGATGTTGTTGTTGTTGATGTTGTATCAGCCTCATGCTATTATTGATGATGATGATGTCTTAGTGTTATACTAATCCATGTTGATGCAGATGATGATGATGCTATTCTAGCTCCCTTGCCGTGGATGATGATATTGATGATGAGAAAAACTTCCGATGATTTATAGATATGCCAATTAGTGTTCCAGATACTGTTGATGTTGTTTCCCTCTCTCTCTCCTAATGATGTTGTCGAATACCCTTCTTGTTAAGGGGGAGTGTTGAAATATTGTAACTGCAAAGAGTATTCTATTTATTATTGAGTTATTATTCATCAAATCAATCCCCTTTTGTGGATTGATCATGTTAGGATTTGTACTTGACCAAATCCCTTTTTTTTTGGATTGGTGAAACCCTAATTATATTATGTTAATTAAGAAGTTGACCCCCAGGCCTAATTAAAGTGGTTTTAACCACTAAGAAGAGAAGTCGGCCCTACCCAGTGAAGAGACACCTTTCCAACACCTGCCAACTAGTATAAATAAAGGAGTCTAGCACCTCATTTGTTCACTCACTCATGCACTCATCATGTGCGCAATTTTGGTAGCTTCAGTTGGGAGAAGAAGGAAGAGTGAGGTGCATTTCTCAGTGTTGGATATTCTCTAGTGTTTTGGTTTATTGTCTTGGCATTGTATTGGCTATCTATATTAAGGAAGTTTTTTTTGGGCTTTCTCCCCCATGAGGGTTTCCTAGGATAAATGTTGTGTATATTGTGATTGTGTTTCTCTCAGTGATCCTACCTATGCTATTGTTATATAGTAAATTGAAAAGAAACCTAATAATAGCTCAAAACTTAACAAGATGTTGGGGTCATGGTACGACCACAACATATTGGTCAAGCCAAGGCCTGGAGGGATTATTTTGATTAGCCATCTGGGCTGAAGTCTATGGATTATTTGAAGTTTGAGATTGCTCAAAATATGAAATTTATTCGTTAGAACAGTCTCCTTCGGAAGGAGGTGGAGAAGGATTAGGTGGTGAATGAGCAATGCCATATCCCCTAGCACCTCTAACAAGTTTTTTAGATGGGAAAATGTTGTGTAATGTGTAATTTAGTGTACCAGTAACATGAATATTTTCTTGATGACCAAACAATTTAAGAGGTTGATGCAATTGGTCGCCCAGTTGCCTAAGTCTGGCCAAGGTATCTTGGGTTCTTATTATTGATTGACAAGAATTATGGATAATCTCTTGTACATCAATTCCCTGAGCAAGTGGTGTCGTAGGTTTGACCGTAATAGATTGAGAATGTGTTTTGAGTGGAATAACAGGTTGGGCTTCAGTTGTAGTGGTTGTATTGGGTACAATAGTGGAGTTTGAGTGACCACGATTTATAACTGGAGAGTGATTATTAGGAGGTGTCTTTTGACCTCCTCGTTCCATTAATATCTTTCAGGACCTCCTTCTAGGACCATTTGTTAACGAGAATATTTTAACACACCGTCAACTGTGAGGGAAATCTCGGTCCGAGGTTGTCTAAGTAACCTAAGCCGTTTGGTATGACTCAGCCTAACAGGGTTTATGGCTCCGTTGATCGATAAAGAGATATAATCTAAACTATAAAAATAAAATCACTAACCAATTATCTACTATGTACATTTATGTTCTATATATACAGAGTATACAAATGTACACATTGCAATATTTGTGAAAAACCTTAGAAACTAAGTTTATAAAAGAGAACCAAATATGAGGCAAAATGTAAATAGATCTAAGGTATTACTAATCTACTTTTACCTTTGAAAATAAAAGAAAATAGTGAAAGCAAATGATAATGTTTTGACTTAAATAAACAAAATATTTAAGCTTACAGGTGAATCTTCTTTCACAAAGAAAATACAAAATTAAATAATAAAAGCAAAATAAACTACTAACCTAAAACTAGCTAGTATTAAAAGACAAATTGCGTGTGTGTCTTCTTGTATCAAACTACTCTTGCATCATGCATGTTAAGAGAAATCTATAATAGACAGTTGTATAATTCTAATACTATAGAAATGCCAAGAGAAAGTCACTTCACTTTGACAATTTAGATCTCATTCATAATACAGAAAGGACAACTTTTGTATCGCTAATCTCAGATGACGATATCAATGACCATTTACAATAAGAAATAAATTTCAATTGGACAAATAGATTTGTGCAAGCTCAAAGTATATGAACAAATACAATACAAATTCATTTCTTACCATAAAATCTTCCCAACTATCACCTGTGCTAACCAGATGAAAATTGAACATGATGTGAATTAGGTCGTGATGTAACAAGTTGGTCTCAAGATTAGGGCTTGGTCAGTGATAAAAGTTTTACATTTTTTGCAGGATTCTAAGTGAGTAGAAGGGCAGGTTTAAAAAAAACCCCTGAAACACCATAAGTAACTGTATGCGAAAATAGAAAACTAAGCCGTAGTGCCCTTCATGGGTAATGAACTGTTTAATTATCAACAATATATTGTGCCAACTGGTGTTAAACATCTCTAAATGCATACCCTTTATGTGGTATTGTGACTTCTTGGACGCCAACATAGACCGCCGTGGAATATTGGTTACCTTCATATTTTTAAACCACTTGTCACCTTCCTGAGGAAGACCCATTGCCTTAACAATGAATTCCTCAGTGACCTGTAACTGAACATCCCCGATTTTTATCTTTGGTGCCATCGAAAGTCTTGGAAAACGTCCTAGCCACTTCTAAATTAAACCCATCAAATGATTGAATAAAATCTAACCAACCGACCTGAGAAATCCTACCCGTTGCATCATCATGGGACAACAAGGTTTGTGGGCCATTCGACTCTATCCTCACTATGGGAGCCATAGATTTAACAGGGGTAAACCATAAGACAAAGAAACAATTTTCATCAAGGGGAAAACGATGTAATCGCCACAGACCAAGCCCATAAACAGGGAAGGAGGTCGAACTAACATAATTGATGATAAGAAAACACTTGAAGGTTTGAGGATGCTCTACGATTATCTCCCACACCAAATTTTGATTACCTTCTATAGACTAGAGGACAGATATGTTAGAAAATAAGAAACCCATGAAACCCTCGCGCCCTGCCACGAACTACTGACCCAATTTCAAGGACATTAACACCACGCAAAGTAATGATTCATGTGATAGTCGAAAGGTCAGGCCAAGGTAAGTAAGCATCACTAAACATCGTGTCATGATATGACAATGGTAGATGCAAATTTTTTATTTATGTCAAGACTGGTTAGAGTGATAAAGTTTTAAATGAACCCTGTATCATTCACATCAATGATTTATCAATAGTTTTAATCAAGGTTTTAGTTCAGGTTCGACACTTAAGTTCATAAATTCGTTTAAATCAAACCCATACCTCTTAAAATCGAGCTTAGTTTCTAGGAAATGAGCCTTTCTTAGGTTGTTTAACATCATTCATAGACCCTCCATTAAAATATAGTTCAAGGACCTTCTATTCAGACCTTAGATTAGTTAAAGAAAAAAAACAATAATATTTAATCCATGCAAAGGGATACTGTCATACAAGTTCGATCAATGATTTGCACGAAAATAAGCTTCAATTTCATGCTTTGCAGTCATGAAATTTAAGAGGGAAAATGATCAATAAGTGACACAAACATATTCTCACAAAAATGATAAAAATTCATGATTGGCATTAAACAATCACACCTTTGCACACAGGAAAATCAGTCAATCTGATGCATATAGACATACTAGGCAGTGAGTATAAGAAATGATTTTGTATTTCAAATGACAATAAAAAACAAGGTGCTAGTTGGGTATCCAACACTATACTATGTATACAACAAACTCTATCATTAAAGGATATGCACTAGGACCAAATGCAACGCATCTAAAAGCATTGTGAAGAAAATGCATTGCTTATATGTAAATTTCTCCATGGTCTAACCGATATATGTGTAAAATGCAATTTGGCATATTTGCATGTTGCAGTTGGTTATCATATAATTCTAGGTCTGCAATCTATTTGTCTTGGATATTTTGCATATGTGCACTATACATTGATCTAAAAATGAAGAAGACTTGTACTCTTGAAAATATTTGCAAGTTAAATTTTATGTGTTAAAATGCAAATGGATCAAATTTGCAACAAAACTTTAATAGGATTTACTCATTCAAGATGCATATAAATAGCAGTAAAAAACAGTGAACAACAAACACATAACACAACAAATGATAAAGGAGTTCGCCCCTCTCTTGGGCTACATCTCCTGGTCCAGCTTCCAATGGATCATTTGTATTATTTTCTCAAAGTGCTAAAAAGTGTGCTTTACAATGCTCAAAATTCCAAATAGACTGCTCCAATGTCTTCAGAACGTCCAAAAACCCCTAGCTGGGCTTTTTTGGCACCTCGTTTGGCCAAAAATTGAAGAAGATAGGCTCCCTGGAAGTCCCACTTCAAACTTGTTGTCTCTGCATCTACAAAACACACCCCTTTGTTGGCTCAACCTAGCCCACACGCATATTTAAGCGTAAAAACTTAGCACTGGACGTAGCCACGCGAACCGTGCAAACTATAGGACAGTTACGGGCGCACCTAGCCCCTAACCGTTAAGGGCAAGGTCGTATGACCCATGCGACCGCGCGCAAGTATAAACATAGGCTCCCGTTCCACGAGCCAATGGTGAAAGGGCAAATGGCGAGTCATTTGTATAACCATTGGAACCAAAACAAAACATAACCGCGTGCATGCCAAATGGTATAGCATTGGGTCATATGTTAATACAATGTGCGACCAAGGGCTGGGGCTAAGCCCCAGCCCGGTCGCGCCCCAACTATACACATATGAAAACATTTAAATATATTTTTCCACATATATAACAAGGAAAAACCAGTGGCACGCTAGTTGGCGGCTCTTTTCAAGTCTCTCCCCCCTTCCCAGAGGTCGCGGGGTCGACTCTAGCCAACGAAATAATTTTAAACCAACGTATATATGACATGTGGCGGCCATTGACTGGGCCACGCGTCGTCATACCGTTCGTTGCAAACATGCCATGTCACATGCCAACTATCCAAATAAATACCTTCCACGTGTCGTACGGCCTGCCACGTCAGCGTCCGTATGGACTATATAGACTATACAGTCAGCACCCCTTTTTTTGCCTGTTTGTCATTTTGAACAAAATGCGATATCTCTCGCTCCCGACGTCTGTTTGAACCCAAACGAGTTGCGTTGGGTTCATAATGACGAGGCCTACACTCTCGTTTGATTTGAAGGAATTCCAAACACTTTGAATTTTTGAGCAAAATTTGATCCCCTGGATCAGACCTCCCCATGGGAAAGCTTTTGGACCTCCAAAAGACTATTTTCGGTCTATCTGAAGATGAGTGTATAGCTCCCTCACCTTTCCAACCTCAATCCACTTGGATTTTCTTGGATTTGTACCTTTAAGACCAACTCGAAGATACTCCACATTTCCTCATTTTGAAGTTCACATTCTCTTGTCAAGGATGGTGTCTTCATGCAGTTCTGTAAGATATTCTGGGGAAAAATTATCTATAGAAGGAATTTGAACATGCTCTCCTTGATCATCAATCAAAGGAGGCTCATACAATTTCAAATTCTCAACATTAACAACTCCATACATTTGCATATAAGGAGGCAAATCTAAACGAAAGGCATTGTTACCAATCTTGTCGAAAATCTTGAAAGGACCATATCGAATCAGTTTCAATTTTTTACCTTCTCCTTTAAGCCTCTCCTTACTGATGTAAAGCCAAACTTCATCTCCAACTTGGAAACTGTGATCAACACGATGCTTGTCATGTCTCATCTTGTACTTGGCTTGACTCTTTTCCAACTGCTCTTGCACCATTTGATGTATCGACTGAATTTG
>JASDQU010369215.1:0-11450 GCA_032191745.1 Picea mariana
AGTTTGTTTATGATAAAGAAATATATGGAAATGTTAGTTTAGGTAGTAATGAATTTAAAAATTAATAATAATTATAATAATTATAAAGCTAAATACAAAGTGTTTTTAAAAGAAGAAATCATGTTTTTTTTAAGGTTTTATATAAATTTAAATTTTGTATGGAATGATTTTTTTGGATAAACATTAGTATTGGAAAGTTTTGGATTTCCTCTTTTTCATTAATGATGGTAAATTCTTAATTTATTTTTTTCCAATCTTAAGTTTGGAATTACAAAGTTGAGAAAATATCCTTTTAGAAATAAAAAAATGTTGAAGATTCAAAGTAAAATGAACACTCCTATTTTGATGATGACATTATAGTCTTACAAGGAGCTTCAATTGTCATTGTTATGTAGACCCGGGCTCATCTAGGTTATGTATCTCTATGATATCTTGATACAATAAATGTACATCTGCAACCTTTATTAAATTCAGATTTAATTGGATCAAAATACCTTGTATTTCTTTCTCTCATTCTCTATGGAAACTACATGACCTGTATGCTAGTCTCATTCACGAATGTGAAACCTCATGTTGGTAGATTCAACATAATCGATGAAAACTTCTATCTTTGAAACCTCATAAGCTACAAGGAGGCTAACATATCATTTAATCGTGCACCGGAAAGTTTAAGCCATTGGGGAATTAAAGAAATGAACCTCACACCTTTCTCTGATCGAGTTAATAAAATGTTAATTGTTTTCAATTAATCGACCCATCGGGATCAATATGACCATTAGGCCACTGGAAACACTATCCACCAAGATAAATAGGACCACCGAGCCACCAAAAACACGGTCCACTAGGAAGTTTAAACTTTGTCTTTTTGAAATTCTTCTAGTGATCCAAAAAATCCTTAGATGCTTATTAATCTTAAATACACAATAACATATATTTTATCTTCAAAATAAAAATGAGTGCTTTATTGTTTGCAATTTACATGTGAAATACTTATCTATCCAAATACACTTTAAGGATGATTAACTTGCAAATAATTGAGTGTAAATATAACAACAATATTAAAATCACATACACAACTTTGATAATGAAGTTCAACCAATTTGGGCAACGTCTTCCAATAGATACCTCTTTATTAATGCTCAAATGCTTGTGTTTTACAATGACCTTTTCATGCATTTTTCAAACTCAAAAACAGAGTACACCACTGAATTCCTTGCAAAAAATCGTGAAAAATGAGTGTAAAGTTCTTAAAATTTTGTGGCATAATCCCGTGGCACGCATTACAGTGAAGCCTCCAAGTCTAGGTACCCTTGGGCACATACTTCGAGGCCATACTCTGCATAATTATGAGTCCTTTACCCCTTCTCGGTATGTACACCATTAAATAGGGCATGGGCCCCTTAATCACCATTTGAAACCATCGATCGGTATTAAGTATTTTGTTAGGTGGGTTCTAAACAAACCCTGCACCTTTGGCACATTGGTTAAGTTTGCTGGCATATATGTGGCAGTTTGTGGGGTCAAACCTCATCGACCGTGCCATAATTTTATGGTGTGGTTATAACCGTATGGCATAAGTTATAACCATATATTATATTAACATGTGGCAGAAATAGTTTAACGACTTTCGCGCAAGTGTTATGGTCACATTATAATACATAAAACCGGGTTCAAGGGCTTAGGCTCTCGGTCATTTTTTTCCGCGAACTAAACCATTACACAAACTTAAATACAAATGGTGCCACTAATGGTTAAGGAACAATGTGATGGTATGATGGTTAGGTCGTTGGTTTGGTTAGCAGGAGACTCGGGTTCGATCCTTCAGTCTCCAAAAAATTTTGATAAGCATTACCCATTAATGGCCAATGAGAGATTACCACATGACAGCATCTCATTGGTCGATCTTTGCCACGTGTCGATAAATGATTGGTCCACCTATATGTATGGTATGCCAAAACACCTTCCCAATCAACGTACGGTCATGCCACGTGGCACCTTGGGGTGTGGCTACATCATTTATGTACAGTTGTACGGTCTGCCACATGTCACCCTTATGAAAATGACGCGTGTCACCTTGACCCCTTTGACTTTGACTTTTGACCTAGTTGACTTGAACTTTGACCGGCCATAACTTTTGCATACGAACTCTATTGGAGGAAATTTTTTCACCGTTGAAAAGTTATAGTTGATCTTTATGCATTGATGGCATTTTAGAGAGAATTTGGGAAAAAAACATTTTAAGCATTTTTTAATCCTTCTAGACCTTTATGAGTGTTATGGATACTTCTGGGCCTCTGTGAGAGTTCCTGTATACTCCTGGATTATTCCTCCCCATTGGAAGCCTTTTGGACCACCAAAATTTGTGGTTATTCAGCTAAGTGAGGGTAAATCTCTCTCACCTTTCTGATCTCCATCCATTTTTCTTTACTTGGTTTTACCCCTTTATTACCAACTCGAAGATATTCCACATCACCTCGCTATGAAGTCTTGATTCGTCTATAAAGAATAACATCTTCTTGTAGCTCGTCTAAATACTATAAAGAAAAATCATCAATTGTCAGATTATGAATGCTTTCATCGTCATCCATAATCATAGGAGGCTCATAAAGCTTCAAATCCACAACATTTACCACTAAATACATTTGCATGTAAGATAGTAATTCTAAACGAAAGGAATTAGTACCAATTTTCTCCAAGATATTGAATGGACCATATTGAATTGTCCTTAGATTTTTACCTTCACCCTTCATTCTATCCTTGTTGATATGTAGCCATACTTGATCACCAACTTTGAACTAATGATCAACCCAATGTTTTTCATGCATCGCCTTGTATTTAACTTGGATTTTCTTCATTTGTTCCTGTAGTGCTTGATGTACCTCTAGATCTTCTGAATGAACCTTTTAGCTTTATCTATATCATCTTGTCCATCCTCTTTATTTGCTTCTCCAAAAGAAAATTCCATAGGTGATTTAGGAAAATACCCCAAACATACTTCAAAAGGATTTTTCTGAGTAGAAGAATGCATGGCATGATTATAGGCATGTTGAACATAAGGAAACTACTCATCCCATAACTTAGGATGATTTCTACAGTATCCTCGAAGTAGATGTACCACTGTTATGTTTACCACCTATATTTTTCCATTTGTCTGCGAATGAAAAGTTGTGTTTTTATTTAACTTAGTTTCCATGAACTCCCATAAATGAGACCAAAACTTTCCTAAAAAGAGAGAATCTCAATATGATATAATGTATGTAGGAAACCCAAAATGAACCCAAACATTAGCAAAGAACATATGTTTTTTTTGTTCAGTTGTGACCTATTTCTTGCATTGCATTAGAATACACATATCTTACTGAATCTATCCATGACGACATGTAGATAATCATGACATGTCATGGACAATGGAAAAAACCCTACAAAATCCATGGAGATGATTTCCCATGGCTAAGAAGGTACTGTAAGCAACGTATATAATCTCAACTTTATGTTGCTAGGCTTGCTTGTGGCACACATAACACACCCTTTGATATACTTGGAAATTATTTCATTCATTCAAGGCCAATAACAATATCTTTGCAACTGTGCTACTGTCTTACCAACCCCAAAATGTCTAGAAATGAGAGATGTATGAGATTCTCTAATTACATTTACTCTTTCATCCCTAGGTATACAAATCTTTCCAAGATGATATAAAAAATATGCATGCATATAATAATCTGATTGTTGATTGCCACGAGTTAATGCATCATATACATATTTAAATTCATCATCCTTAGCATATTGTTCAACATAAATTTCATGTGATGAAGGACTATGCCTTAGTATTGTTGATGTATTAATCACTTGTCTTGAAAACATATCTACAACCTTATTATGAATACCTTTCTTGTACCTGATCACCAAATAAAATTGTTGTAATAAATCGATCCACCTGAAATGTCATGATTGTTGTAGCTTGGTTTGTGATTGGAAATATTGTAATGGTTGATGATATGTATGAATTATTGTATCCTTTCTCGTTAAGTAATGCATCCATTTCTTCACACTTTGTACCAATGAATACAATTCCTTACCATATGTTGCATATTTAATCACAACCTGAGTAAAAGTCTCAGAATGATAACATATAGGTTTACCTCATTGCATCAAGGCTACTCCCATGGCATATCCGCTTGCATCGGTTTGAATCCAAAATGGTTGTTGTAGATTTGGCAGAGCCAAAACTAGTGTGGTGCTTATCTTTTCCTTCAATGTCTCAAAGGATTTCCATTGCTTACCTTCCCATTGAAAGACATGTTTTATACTTATTAATTCATGAAGAGGAGCTTCTATGTAAGATAAATTAGCAATGAATCTCCTCCAGTATTGTACTACTCCTAAGAATCTCTTGACTTATGTGACACTAGTTGGCTTGGGTCATTTCACAATGACTTTTACTTTCGCAAGCTCTATCTTTAGTTGACCATTCCCTACAATGTAACCCAAATATACTAGAGAATTTTTGCCAAATTCACATTTAGACATTTTTATATACAACTTCTCCTTCTTCAAGAGTTCAAAGACTATCTTGACATGCTTTATATTATCTTCCTATATTCGACTAAAGATCAATATATCATATAAATAGATGATGAAAAAATCATATATGTAAGGCCTAAATACATCGTTCATTACCTTCATGAATATCGTAGGTGAATTGCATAACCCAAATAGAATAACTAACCATTCGAATAACCCTTGCTTTGTCTTGAAAGCAGTTTTCCATGTGTCATTTTTGGCAATTCTGATCTAATGGTAACCACTTCTCCAGTCCAATTTAGTGAAATAAATTTCATTGTTTAATTGATCCAATAATTCATCAATTGTGGGAAGAGGATAACGGTTCTTTATTGTAATCTTGTTCAAGGCTCGAAAATCAATACACATCCTCCATGTGCCATCTTTATTTGGAACTAATACAATAGGAGAACCACACAGAGAGGATCTTGGCCTGATTATTCCTTTATCAATAAACTCCTGAACTTTCTTCTTTATTTTTGCATTCTCAATCATCGATGACCTATACATTCCAATATTAGGAGAGGAGCATCCTGCTGCAAAAAAAAAATCATGTTCAACCTCCCTCTTAGGAGGCAACCTTGTAGGTTCCTAAAATAACTCATCATAATTAGATATGATTTTGACCAACTCTTGTTTATGATTTGGATCACAACCTGATAAATCATCTATTATATCTTCTTCTTTTTGTTTCACTATCATGAGAACAAAATATTTACTTGTGCTCATGAGTCTCTTCATTTTCCATGTGCTCACTTAAGAAACATTTTTTTTGATATGATGAGCTCTGACAATATAATGAACCTCATTCTTGAAAATATGATATTTATTCTCTTCACGGTAGAATATGCATTTCATGTCAAATAGATAGGGACTACCCAAGACAATGTCGCAAATGTCAAGAGGCAGAACATATAACTCAACCTAGTCAAAGAATTTGGTTTTAATTGCAAATAGGATCTTACACTATTTTGTTACCTGCAACTTAGCATATTCACACACCCAACCTAATGGATATGGATTTTTGTGAGGTGTCGTCTTCAAACCCAGATTCTTAAAAATTGGTTCTGTTTTCCTTGTTTTTTGAAGATGGGTGTCTATTTTGCTTGTTTTATGAGAAAAAAACTATATTTTTACAATTTCTTCAACTTTCGATATAAAAAGGTATTTTTTTTATTTAGAATTTCACTTTACAGTAAAAACAAAACTTGTGAAAATTTTCGTTAGCTTTCTACTGACTATTTTTCAAATTATTTTTATTGATATTTGATATGTCAATTTGGCAATTTTTTTACAGTATGATCCTTAAAAATGAAAGGAATGATAATGATTTATGTTTTCCCCCAACAATGTATCAATTATTAAAAAAAAAAAATTGACAAAAAAAATATATTGCAACAATCTACAAAGACTCTATTTTCTCATGACTATAATTTTGAATCTAACGGATGAATATTATAATTTCTAGAATTTTTTGAAGTTGACCAAGATTAAAAAGTTGCATATTTTAAACACATGATTTCCCCCACCTTACATCTATCTTAATTTTTACTTAAAAGTAAAATATAAAAATACTATTTTGAAGAGAACAGTTTAAGGATTTTGAATATATTTTTTTCTAAATTTTCCACTGTGTATTTTTAGAGATATGGATATTTCATTTCACTGAATCATAATGTCACCTGAAAATATTATGTAGTGATATTTTTATAAAATTAAATAAAAATAGATAAAAATAATAAAAATGAAAAAACATTATATCCATAGAAAGTAGATTCAATTTTTCAAATGTTGGTATCAATTTCAAAACCAAATTCTGAGTATTTGCAGGAGTCTGCAACCTCCAAACTTCAAGTAAGTTGGAAGGAATTCTCATGTTTCTGCAAACAATCACATTCGCGGGTTTTCAGCAGAAATAATCTTTCCACCGAAAAGTATTTTTTCGGCCGAAAGATATTTTTCTAACAGAATCCGTAGAAAATTGACGGATTCCTCATTTTCCAGCCGAACATTATTGTTTCGGCCGAAATATGGGTGAGATAATTCCGTTGGTCGGAAAAAATGAAGGGACATGTCGTTTCGTTTCAATTCATGCCAAATCTTATAAATACGTTTTTGGTCGAACCAATTTAACACAATTCACTTGCTTGTTTCATGGTTTTGAATATGTGGAGCCCTGAGCAAAAGTTTGAATCATTTTTGTTGTTGTTTTGAACAAGGTGGTTGATGTTTTGAATGCAACAAAAAATTATATATTGAAGGCTTTGTCAAACATTTTTTCAAGACCATAAAATTCTTGATATTATTTTATAATAATTTTTTTGACAATGAATTTTTTCTGAGACTATTCTGAAATGTTGATTTTTTTAAAAACTTTTACAGATAACTATACTCATGGGAAACAAAATTTTGTGCAAGAGAAAATTTGATCGCACTTGAGACGAAACGTGTCATAACGAACAAAGGAAAGAACATTATTGGAGAAAGAAACAAGAACGTGAAAATATTGAAGAAAGAAACGATGATGATGTAAATAGAGAATTTCAACAAGAAGAAGTCCAACCAGGTATGCATATACATATTGTCTATATTAAAAGTATAGAATTCATTTATTTAAATTATTGTTTAAAATATAATTGATTGTAATTCGGATTCAATTTTTTTCAAAAAACATAAATAGATTTGTCTCATAATATCGATGAAGTCATTGAAATTGAAATTGAAGAAGAAGTTGAATCACCTATAGGTATGTACATAAATCTAGACAATATAAGATGGGCACTTGTATATAGTTTAGTGAATTTATATTTGATTTTGTTTTTTAATATAAACTTTAAATTGAAATATGCAGAGGAACCTATCAACATTGATGATGAAATATTAGAAAATGTTGATATTGACAAATTTGGGAAGAAAGCAGTTAATCATTATATAACATATCGTGTTACGAATATGTATAATATTTTTTTCAAAGATGAATTAGTTACAGTACAAGCTCAACTTTTACTATGTGTAATAAAGTCAAGAAAGTTAAAAGAAGCTACATCATGATTGGGTATTCAAAAGTCGATAAAAGATACAAAGGTGAAACAGAATGTCTTTGACAATATAACTAGTGTATTAAAAGCTTTTGGAAAATTTCGAAAAAAATATGTCGGTGTTGCACATAGAGTGATACAAACAACAGTTGTTTCATCTAGCAATATAAAATATTGTTTGACACAACACATTGCAAAAGCGATGGGAACCTCAAGAAAAACATTGTACAAACATCAAAAAATTTGATTGCAAATAGATGGAAATGATGAACTTGCTTGTTGGAAAATTATTTCTAGACAACCCTACAAAGATAGACTTGCAGAAAGTGTTAAACAATCGGTCTGTAATTGTTGGTTGACATAATCTCATGTTTCACCACATACAAGGGATGTGTTGCGACGAAGAATAGCACGAAAACAATATGAAGAACATCCAAAACATATATTTCCAATGACAAACAGAATTGTTCAATAAGTTCAAAGAAGACACAAAGAAGTTAAAATTTCCATCAATACATTTTTGCAACAAAGACCTCGGTTTGTTAGACCCATCATTGTTTGTGACACTTGTTGTTGTCATTATCATATGGAATTTGAGTTATATTACAACATTTTTCTTGATTTTGGTAAAAACATTATGGCCAAGTTCACCTCCTCCTTCCACATTCTGTGTTTTTATCTCTGAAATTCTATGTGAAAGAGAAGGTGATGAATTATTTTACCAAAAAAAATGTGTTGCTGTTGTAAAGAAATGTGATCGTTGTGGAAATCTAAATTTGTTTCACTCAAATTATCCTATTGATATGAATGATCAATAATTTTCTAATATAACAGTCAATTGGAAGAGATATGAATATATCAGCAGCAAGGCTCCACATTTTTCAAATGTTATTTCCAAAAGGATTGATTTGAAAGTAGATAAATCTCTGTGATAGATTTTTTGAAGAAGTTTGAGGAAGAAATTTATAAATACACCAAGCATTCACATAGAGATCGGTGGCAAGACCTACAATTCAAACAATCTCGTGAAGTGTTTCCACTAGGGACAATTTTGTATGTAGATGATTTTGTAGAGAATTACACATTCGTTGCACAAAAAGAAATACAGAGTGAATATTATCATTCTGTTCAAATCACTATATTTTTCCACGTTCTATATAGACATGCTCAACGGAGTCTTGATAACATAGAAAGCACCAATGACAATCGACATGTTATTAAAGAATATCATTTTTATATAAGTGATGATCGAGCACACGATACACATTATGTACAACAATGTTTTTATAAATTTTATGATTCATTGAAAGAATGTGGGATTAGATTCGATCGACATTGGATATGGTCAGATGGATGTGTCGGTCAGTTCAAATATTCGTGATCATTCTATTGGTTGTGTCGTCTTCATAAGGAATCAAACATTACACATTGTTGGAATTTTTTTAAAATTGGTCATGGAAAAGGAGAGCACGACAGTGCAGGGGCATGTGTAAAACGAGCACTTCAAAAGTATCAGATGAACCCTCATGCCAATCGATTTGAATATGTTGACAAATTTGTTGAATGGTGAAAACTAGCGCTAAGACATGAAAATAATTTGTCAAGGGATGTACGCAGGTGTGTATATATACATGTTACACATGTACACATGATATTTTTATTCACTTGTTCAAATTTGTATGATCTTCAATCATTTTCTTGATAGATTTCAAGTTAACATGTTCTTGTCTTGTACAAGTTTTTTTGGTATGTTGGAATCCAAGATGTAAATATATCAATCCCATATGAAGTTGGCACAATACATGGGACACAAAAAGTACATTCATTTAAAACAAAATGCTATCAAAGTGTGATTGCATTTGATAGAAGAAATGAATATTGTTTTTGTTCAGTTTGCATAGAGAACACAGAATCCTTGGAGATTTGTGAAAACAAAATATGCGGAATATGTTAAATCTTGGAGACATATCAAACTTAATATAAAAGAAAAAATGCCACTTGAAAGCTTAGAGGAGATGGAATCAAATGAAACTATAGTGTCAGTTGATGGCGATAGAGTTTTTTATCTTGTTAGAGAAGGTAATTTTTATGTTTAAATATGTAAACTTGTAGATGTACTTGTAAGTTGGATATATAAAATTTAAATATATAGTAGATTCAAGTTTAATGTCACGTGCATGTGTGCTAATTTAACACAAACTACTTGTTGGAACATATCGAATTATATGTAGGAGATGTCTTTGTCGTGGTTGCACCTGTAGACAGCATTGAAAACATGAAATATTATTTGATGCAATGCACGGAACAAAAGATGAGGTTATTAGAATATTTTGATGATAACGGTTTTATATATGAAAGAGGATCCATTTTATTGAAAGGATATTGTTTGCAAGAAACCCATCAAACCAATAGTCATGTTCACTTTCAAGATATCAGTCGGATTTCATAGGTTGTCAATATAGTCATTTGGTATGTGCAGCACGCATAAAGTTAATAGAAGTTCAATCAAGAAAAAAAAACAAAAGTTAGAAAATGGAAAATGTCAAAAGTGGATCATGAACGAATAATTGAAGATGGCATACCATTACGATTTCTTTAAACAAGTGACATACATTCCATAATCTTATAATTTGCATTGAAAGTACACGTATTTATGAATATCCAGGATTATGGAATCATTTGGTTTAGTTTACTTTCATTTTCCATTCAAATAAGGAACTATATATTTTTGAATTATAAAGTTTATCGAGCCCTTATTTACAATTTGAGAGAAGAACCTATAGATTGCATAGGGAACCAAAAATGACCTATACTTGTGATTATACTAATCCTACAAAGTATCCATCATATACACAAATCCTTTAATGCATCACCAATACTACATAAATGATTTTCATTCATTATTTCCAATGATTGAAATGTTTTTTCATATGAAGAGGATAACTTCATATCAGAACTAGGACCCATTTCCATGTCATTATAAGGGACTATTGATGGACTAGAAAAAATTTCACTAAATGTATTACCTTTCATAAAATCATCCCCCTCTCTATTAATATCTCTAGGAATAATATCATTCTATAAATAAATAAAATAACACCATCTACTAAGGCTTGGTTTGATGCATTTAGATTTTCATTTTTTTAATTNGGAGTATATTGAGAACTCAAGGTAGTATATGATTAACATCCACTTAAGAGGAAATTTTATTAGATTCAATTGACTGGTGACATCCTCTACCTATGAGGATCAGGAGCACAACCATGATAGAGGAGACATAATAATTGAACCTTTCTAGTTTGAAAGTGATAGAGAAGATAGAGGAGACCTAGGAGAGGATTTGGAGCCCAAGTTGTGAAATATCTATGGCACATAAAAGTCTCAATTTCAAATTTTTTTTTTAATTTTGATTCCAAAAGTGTCAATTTTATTGCTTCATTCATACCTCTTTTTCATATGGAAATTGTACAAATAAATGGTTTACTAATTCTCCATCATTTTTACACATTATACACCATGTTGGCCCATAACATTTTTTTTTACCATTATCCTAATTAAAAATTTTAAAGACATCCTAAAAAGTGTCAATTTTAATTATGAAATTGTGAATTTTGATTCCAAAAGTGTTGATATATTAAACTGCTACAATGTGCATTTAGATTTCAATATCTTGAAGCAAATCTTGAAAAAAACTGAAATTATGAGATACTTGACAAATGTGTATGATGAACCTAACAAGTTACTTATATTATACACATTGAACATGGTTTTCATTAAGTTTGATTGAAAAAACTTAAGTTAAAAAAAAAATGTGATTTTGTGACCTGATAACAAAATTGGGAGTTTACT
>JASDQU010369218.1:0-11500 GCA_032191745.1 Picea mariana
ACATCATCATCATACAAATCATATATAATTATGACAGATTATTCGTTGCTATAAAGACGAGTACCTTCGTAAATATTCATCGTATCCCATGAGCGTGGGAATGAACGTTATCAATTGTTTCGACACAACCTAGAGAATGTTGAAGCAGATCAGTGTTTAAAACTACAAAATAATTTTTTTTTTAATAATAATAATTTAATTTTAAAGTCATTTTTAGGTTTGACATCAAATTGGTGTATTAGATCTTTTGTTTGTGGAACAAGAGATCAGGTATACATACCCTACCTTCTCTCTGCAGTTATTTGACTACTAAAATTTATTGAGATATACATACCCTACCCTACCTTACTCCTTATAGATTTGAATTTGTTATTAGAAGAAACACTTATTTTTAACCATAAAAAGAAAACTAGCAAGAAAACAAGACTATATATCACAATGAGATAACAATGGTATAATATAAAGTCTGATTTGGGACTAGAGCTGCCATTACTCTTGAGTTGAAATGAAAACTACTATATTCAATCTGATCCAAATTTTGGAATAGACACTCCACCCATCTAAATTGTTACAATAGACTATATTTAAAGGGTTAAAATGAGAAGATAGTTGTAGAAAAAAAAACCTTTGTGAATAAAATAAATAACTAAATAAGAGTTGAAAATGCTATAATTAAATAATTTTGACATACATAGAATATGAAACAATAAATGATTAAATTTGAAAAAAAGGGAAACTATTAAAGTGAGGAGATAGTGGTTGAAAAAGTATTGTTGTGAATAAAATAAAAATAAAAAAAATAAATAATTAAATAATCATTAAAAATGCTATAATTAAACAAATTTGACTTAAGCATATGAAACAATAAATGATTAAAATTGAAAAAAATGGAAAATAACAAGAAATTAAGAGAAACTTACTAACTAGAATTTAAGAAATACAACATAAGAAATAAAAGTGATTAACACATTAAAACAATAGCAATGATAATGCCAATCATAATAATAATAAATACTTATAAGTAAATTAGAAAGGATAAAGATTGAGGAGATGAAGAGAAAGGTCTTAAATCAAGGGTTGATTGAGAAAAAACGACTCACATGATGTTTGGTCCAAAAAGGTTCTACACTTAAGGATAGTATACAGATAATTGGAATATTAAAATAAATAAATAAAATAAGCAAAGAGTAAGAATTTTTAGGAAATGAGAGGCTTAATGATCCAGTAATAAGGCAATGAGGCAATAATTTTGGTTTGGTCAAAGAAAATTAGGTGATTAAAATTAGAGTGACTAGAAATAATTGATTAGAATTAGGCCTGTGTATGATTTGTCATATGAGAAAGGAATTTGGTAGATTTCTAGGCCAAGCATAAGGTCAGATTTGTCATTAGCAGTTTTGAATAGTTGGTTAAGGGTTTAAAGTGATTTGAAAATGGTTTTGATATACTTTTTGGCCAGAATTCTTGAAATATGATTGGTGGTACCCTCGATGTAGGGTAGAGAGAGGTAAGCAAGGGGTGGGGAAAGGGATGGAGGATTTTTTTATTTTGAATTGTGAGATGGGAGAAAAGCATTGTTGATTTTGGGAGATTGAGTAATCATTGGTTACAAAGGTCTTAGTGAAGTGGGATTTTTCTTTCTCATGGAATTGAGGAGCTAAGATTTGGATGGCTTGATTGACCAAAGTTTTTAAAACAATAGATATTTGGGTTGGATGATGGTGAGAGGGTATCATTCAATATGTGTCTTTTCTCTATAAACTTGGTGGGTGAGGGAACCATCCAAAATATGGGAGATGAGAACATCCAAAAAGGGAATAGAATTATCCTTTTGTGTTTCCATAGTGAATTGAATATGGGGAGAAATGATATTAAGTTGATCACAGAAAGAGATCAAGGAGGTAAAACCATGAGACCATATAATGAAGGTATGATCAACAAACTGAAACCAACATTTGGGTTTAATATGAAAGTTGTTTAAAGCAACGGTCTCAAAATGTTTCATAAAAATATTGTGACCAGAGGGGATAAGGATGAGGACATAGTTGTTTCTTCATTTTGTTCGTAGCAAGTCAATTTAAAGGTGAAGAAAGTAGAGGTTTGACATATTTTAATCATGTCGAGGGTCCTATCCAAAATTATTAGGATTCCCCGCACACGTACGATAAGATTGAATTGTAGATAGTCAAGTTATGAGAAATAATCGATCGCTATATAAATATCTTAATGGCTCATATTTTCTTTCGCTTCCCACGTAGTGGTAAATGTCTCACCTTCCTTGGTCTAAATCCTAAATCATTATGAGAGGGGTGATGATTTTCAGAAGGAAGAGGAGAAGAGAAAAAAGTGTGTATGGGTGATCTGACTTGACACTTGTCTTTCAAAGGTATATCATTTCTTGTCCATGCTTGATTACAAACATTTCCCATAAATATTTGACTTGGGTGTTCCTTTGGACATTTCCCTGTGCTTCTTGGGAAGGATACACTTGTCTTATAAACTTGTCAATGGGAAACTATAACAAGGTTTTAGGTTTGTGGATGTGTAACACCCCAAGGCTGAGCCCCTACTGAATTGTAATGATGTTTATAGGCTAGTGAGCCAAGTGTTTAAAAATGAAGACTCACATGTTTATTAGGCTAAAGAGCCTAGATGCTTAAGGCCATGAACCTGATTTTGTATATGTAAATACACATATCATTAATAAAATTACATTGTTGCGTGTAGATCAACAACAAAGAAAGAGTTATGGGGGACTAAGCTCCACTAGGTAGGGTAAGGGAGGGGGCTAAGCTAGAGGGCTTACCTCTAAGGGAATAATATTTATCAGTATTTCCTAAAGGCTAATGTGGTCATGATAAGTGTTGTCCTAAGTTCCTGGGAAAGGGAACGAGTGCTAACTGGAACTCATGCGGCTTCAGGAAGACATGTGTCAACTTGGGCACATGCAATTTATAGCTGGGAAAGCCAACTTGTTGGGGGTTCCTTCAGTTGGCCATTCTCGCGACCCTCGCCTACTCGCAAGTCTGCCACCCTACCCAATTCACCCATTGACTCACATATGGAGCCATCATCTCCATTGTCGAACTCTGAACAACAACACACCCTGTAATGGTCAAAGTTGTGTTGTGTCATAATTGTGGGATGTTACAGCTCACGCAGTTCCTTGAATGAGTGTGGATTGCTCCCATCGTCTTCTCTTACTGATATTTGTTGTTGCCATCACCTTACTATATTTGACTTAGAAGTTGTATTGAAGAAGTAGGTAGTCAGTTCTGCAAGCAACTCTCTCCATGTGAGAGAGGTTGTTGGGGAAGTGATTTTCCATAGGGATCCCAACTGCAGCTATAGTGCTCATAGAATTCATGTCGAGCCTATTGTTGAAGCCCTAGAAGGGAAGTGAGCAAACTGAAGGACTGTGGAAAAAACAAGGGGAACACTTCATGGGGTGGGACAGGGATGTGGGGAATGAGAGGTTTTAGGTTGTTAGTGTGAGTTGGCCCTAGGAGATAATCCTTTATGTTGACCTGTGTGACTTTCATGTTTCCCTTTCAAGCTTAGGAATCCCTTTCCTGATAGATTTTAGTCCCAGCTCAGGGGTGACCCATTGTTGAGCGTGATGAGTAGTGTGGTCTAAGGCTGGGAGGTTCGTGGAAGGTGTGAACACAGTTTGGTGTTCATCTATTGAAAGATAAGTTCCAAATATTTTTTAATTGTATGTTGTGTAATTGTACATGTGTTATCACTTGATGAGTAATTCTTGGATATATCAGTTATGTTGTGTGTGTAGGCTTACTGTTATTTTTGCATTGATTTGTGTATGGTTAGAATATATTGTGAGTATGTTTTAATGATTATTTATGCATGAATAAGTGGCATGAACATAATGTTGTAATTGTTAATTGTGTTAGATATGAGTGCATATAAATTTACAAAATTGTATCAAAGTTATGTGAAACGTCCAAGAAGTGGTGTTGTATGGCCTGCTGGTCGAGGAGGACGTCACAAAATGGTATCAGAGCCGTGGTTTCAACAATGATCTTGATTGGGTCATGTTAGTGGAAGCTGAATCAAAATTTTCGGAAAAGAATTGTTGTTGAAATGAGCCATGAACGAGAAATTCGACATAGAAAGTCCAAAGAATTTTGAGGTACAGAGTGCCAGAAGGGTGTTGAAAGAATACTTGGATTGTGTTCGGAAACATAGGAGGATGTAACAAGTTTAATAAATGGCCACAGAGAAAGATAAGTCGTCAACAACATTCATGGTGTTGGTTTGTTAGATCTGGGCGAGAGCAAGATAAGTCGTCAAATCAAGAAAAGAATAGTCACAACCGTCAGATCTCATTGAAGGGAGATCGATGATGGGGAATTATTGAGGAAATTGCAAGGGAAATTAAAGTGAGAGTAAGTTGAGACTATGCAATCCCTCAAGATCATTGATCTTGCTAGATCAACAGATCAACGGTGGATATCGATCCCACTACGGGTGAACATCTTCACATTGTGGAGATTGGGAAGGAAATTAAGGCTTTAGCAAGTTGAGTTTCCGCAATCACCCCTGGCCATTGATCTTCACGGTTCTTTAAGACACGATTAGTGATATTGCAAAGTAAGATAAGAGGTCAAAGGTTAAGTCGAGGTCACAACTCTTGGTCACCTGTAGAGAAGATGGAGTGAACTTCGTGTGATACTTGTCTATTGATCCAAGAAAGGAACATGTGTCAGCAAGTTAGCTTATTCGGGAATACGACATTCGGGAGAAACAAGGTGTGAATAGAGTGGAAAATCCTGAAGTCCCGAAGTCTGAAGTTAATCTAGATTGTTCGTCGAAGGAGACGCATGTCAGAAGATCGAGTTGTTTGGGAATTTGACGTTCGAGAGAAATGGAGTATGATAAGGTGAAATCTCCCAGAGCCCGAAGTCCCGAAGTGACATGGCATGCTAACATCACTAGGGATGACGTGGACACATGGGATGTGTTCCACGTTTCAATGAGTTAAGAACCTTGGTAAGATGGAAATGCATTTAGAATGTGACATATGTCACCCGCCTGATTAGACCACGTGTTAGCTTTGTGTGTCTTGTGGACTGGTGCTCTGGGTGGTGGAACAAGGTAGTTAAGTGTGACGAAGAAGTTAGCTAGATCAATCCCGCATTAACTTTGGTCACAATTTATAAATATCGAGGCCTTAGAGGCATTGCAAAGATATAAGTTGCATAACAGATAATTCTGCAAGGCAGTCCCGCAATCCAAACCACGGTTTCCTAGGTGGGGGTACGTGTCAGCATGGGGACAATTGTGGAACGATCGGCGGGTTACTCCAAAACCGCCAACCCATGTCCCCACAATTTTAAAAGTGTTAAAGTTGATGTGATGTTTTTGCCATTTATTAGTTCAAGCATAGAAACCGTGGGACCCAGTGGATGTGTGGCACCAGATCGTGAAGTCTAGAGACTTGACACTCTGGAGGAAATGGTGCATGAAGGAATGTGGACCGTAGATCCATCATTCTTCACGTGTTCTACAATTCATTTCTCTGTGATGATGGGACGCGCAGAAAAAGGGAAACCTCTAAATCTCGGAGCCTAAAGTTTCAGAGCTTCGGATAAGCGCCCAAATCATAAGCATTGGTTCACATCTGTGGTCACATGCAAACCAAGGGCTGAAGAAAAGGGGCCAGCACCCGAAATTTGTTGCAAAATAGAAATGGGCTTAGAGATTGAAGCCCGAGGGGTTCTTGACCGACCAAGACCTGCAGAAAATGGAATTTGATATTGTTTTTGTTGAATCAGATTGGTTTATTCTGAAAAATTATTAAATTCTGATAGCCTGAAAAAACTCAGTTGACTGCACATTTTGTAGAATTAACAATTGTCGGAACCAAACTGAATTACCACACAGTGTAGAGAAATGGGGAAGGCACATGGTGCTTACTTTTCAAAAAATGAAGTTAGAGGAATGGATGTCCATTTAGGAGTTGAAGGATCGAACTCCAATGGGCATGGAGAAGAGATAGATAAAGAAGGGAACAAGATGAAAATCATTGAAAAGTTGTAGAAGGATGTCCAAACTCACCGAGAAGATAACAAAAAACTCATGAAATCTAGGGAGAAACAAGGAGAATTCAACATAAAGTTGATGAAGAGCCTGGAAAGGATAGAAAATAAATTGGATAAGGAGAGTGGCTTAAGAAAATAAGGAAGTCATAGAAGAACAAAAATTGATAGCAGACATCACCAACACTCCCTGAGGCATTCCCATAAGAGAGTACACAACAACTCAAGTCTATCCCCCATTAGGAAGTATAAGAGGTCTGGGGAGGGTGAACTATGAGGATAAATGAACAAAATCAAACCTCCTACGTTTGATGGGTAGAAAAAGAAGGATGAGGATCCAGAGACATGGTTGTTGGGCATGAGAAAGTATTTTCAATTGCATAATTATTATTCTCATGTAAAAGGAAGAATTTTCATCTATCAACTCAAAGGTAAGGCATCCATATGGTGGGATCAGCTTGTGTAGGTGCAACATGTTAATGATAAAAATGTTACATGGAGGGAATTCAAGAAGTATTTTGAAAAGAAATACTTAACTAAGAGGTACTATTATAAGAAAATGAAAGAGTTCTTTGAACTCAAGCTGGGAAGTATGTCCATTGATGAGTATGAAATAAGGTTTTTAGAATTGTTGAAGTATGTGTCTTTAATCAAGGATGAGACAGTCAAGATTCAGAGGTATTTGAGTGGGTTTCCACCATCCATCAATGAAAAAATACAATATGATGATCCCAAAACATTGGAGGAGACCATAAGGTGAGCTAAGTTCCTATATGATCAACAAAAATCAAGGCCAAGTTTCCAAAAATATTGGGAAGACAAGAAGAAATTCAAGATGGATCAGAGGAAGAAGAGAATTATGCCACAATTCTTCATAAATAATCCTCAGGGACAACCGACTTCTAGAGAACCCAGAACGATTGAGAAAAGTGGTCAAAGGCTAAGGTAGCCACCTATTCAATGTTGGGGTTGTAAAGGTGATCATATGTTTGGAGATTTTCATCACAGAAATTACAAAGAGAGAACTATTCACAATGTTCAACGAGCTAAAACAATGGGGGACATGGGCAGAAATGTACCAAGGATCTATGCATCTCTGGACAACAAGAAAGAATATTATTAATCACATATGAATTAAGTGAAAGGTATGATCAACAACCAAACCATTATTATTTTAATTGATTCAGGAGAGAGTCACAGTTATATAGATCCTAAAATGGTGGAAATTTTGCATTTGCAAAGAAGCAAGCATGGGAAATATTGGTTGGTGCAACTGGCTACTGGAGCCAAAATAAAAGTCAATGACATGGTTAAGTCATGTCTTATTTACATGAATGGACTGAGCACAAGGGAATATTTGAACATATTTCCTTTAGGATCTTATGACTGCCTAATTGGTATGGATTGGTTAGACCAACACCATGCATTATTAGACTATCATAACAAGGCATTCACTTGCCTAGATGAGGAAGGAAATCAGAGAATAGTCCAAGGAATTCCCAGGGTAGTTACTATCCAGGAAATATCAACAATACAACTGAAGAAGTGTTACAGGAAGGGCTGTCAAATATTTGCATCCCATATGGACGAAGCATCTAAGAATAAGGTGCCAAATCTAGAGGATCATGTAGTCCTGGAAGATTTTGAGGATGTGTTCAAGGAGGTACCAGGAATACCTCCAAAGAGAGATATTGATTTCTCTATTAATTTGATGCATGGAATAATTCCAATATCAAAGACTCCTTACAGAATGAGTACACTAGAGTTGAAGGAATTGTAAATGCAGCTTGAATAACTTCTGAAGAAGGGGTATATACGCCCAAGTCTGTACCTTGGGGTTCCCCGGTATTGTTTGTGAAGAAGAAATATGGGAAATTGAGAGTGTGCATCGACTTCAGACAGTTGAATAAAGTAACTATAAAGAACAAGTATCATTTGTCAAGGATTGATGATCTCTTTGATCAATTGAAGGATGCAAAGATATTTTCCAAGATAGATCTCAGGTCGGGATACCATCAGGTAAGGATTAAAGAGGAAGATATCAACAAGACCTCCTTTAGGACAAGGTATGGTCATTATGATTTCACAGTGGTGCCATTTGGGTTGTCAAATGCACCAGTTGTTTTCATGTGCTTAATAAATGGTGTTTTTTGGGAATATTTAGACAAGTTTGTCATTTTTTTTCTGGATGGCATTCTTGTAAATTACAAGTCAGAAGAAGAGCATGAGAATCATTTTAGGATGGTGTTACAAGTGCTAAGAAAACATCAGTTGTATGCCAAATTGAGAAAGTGCCCATTTTATCAAAACAAAATTCACTATTTGGGGCATATCATATCTAAGGATGGGATAGCAGTGGACCCTGAAAAGATAGAAACCATTAGAGAATGGTCAGCGCCAAAGAATGTGACAGGAATCAGATCCTTCATGGGTCTAGCATGTTATTATAGAAGGTTCATTGCAGGGTTTTTAAGAATATCTCACCCCATCACTTCCTTGCAAAGGAAGGGGAAGAAGTTTCAATGGACAAAAGAATGTGAAAGAAGCTTCCAGTAATTGAAGAAAATTTTAACCAGTTCTCCAATTCTAAGGATTGAAAATCCAAATGAAGACTTCATGGTATGCACAGATGCATGTAAAGAAGGACTGGGTGGAGTCCTCAGTCAAAATGGGTTCGTTGTATGTTATGAATCAAGGAAGTTGAATGAGCATGAAAGGCTATATGCCACTCATGATTTGGATTTGGCATCCATAGTGCATGCTTTGAAGAAGTGGAGGCACTACCTCATGGGAAAGAGGTTTGAGTTGAGGACACACCATAATGGTCTAAAGTATTTATTTGATCAGTCAACTCTAAATGCTAGGTAAAGAAAATGGTTAGAGTTTATTAGTGAATATAACTTTGATATAAAGCATATCAAGGGGAAAGAAAAAAAATTTGTTGATACACTTAGCAGAAGAGTGCATGAGTTGAATACTATAGCCATTAGAATGTACCAATCAGATTTGAAAGACAAATTTGTAGAGGCTGTGAAATCATATTTGCAGTACATGGAATTAGTAACAAAATTGCAGCAAGGTAAAATGCAGTAGAAGGTTGAGGATTATGAATTGGGAATTGATGGAATCCTCCTATACATAAATAGAGTTTATGTACCCAACTCTTCTAAATTGAAGAGTGTGATTTTAAAAGAAATGGACAGTGTACCTTATGCAGGACACCCAGGATATCAGAAAACAATTTCAATGGTCAAAAGCCAATATTATTGGGCAGGCATGAAGAGGGAGATTGTTGATTTTATTGTTAAATGCTTGGAATGTCAAAGGGTCAAGGCTGAGCATAGACACTCGGTTGGGTTACTACAACCATTACCCATTCCTGAGAGAAAATGGGAAGTGGTAACAATGGATTTCATCATGGTATTTCCTAGAACGAGAAAACACCATGATGCAATCATGGTAGTGGTGGACAAGCTTACTAAAGCTGCCCATTTCATTCCTATGAAGAATAATCATAAAGCAACTAATGTTGATGATATTTATATGAAGGAAGTAGCATGCTTTCATGGCATACCCAGACAATTGTGTTTGACAGAGACCCAAATTTTACATCAAAGTCCTAGAAGGGGTTATTCAAAGGGTTCGAAACAAATCTGAACTTCAGTACAACATATCATCCTGAGTTGGATGGGAAAACAGAAAGGGTGAACCAAGTGATAGAGGACATGCTAAGGATGTATGTGATGGACAAACCATCTAAATGGGAAGATTATTTACACTTGGTATAATTTTCCTACAACAATGGGTATCAAGCATCACTGAAGATGATCTCATTTGAAGCACTTTATGGAAGAAAGTGAAACACCCCAGTAAGCTAGGACAACCCAGGTGGTAGGGTAGTGGTTGGACCAGAGTTGCTCAACGAAATAGAAGAACAAATGTTGAATATTAAGCAGAATTTGAAGGTTTCCCAAGACAGGAAGAAAATTTATGCTGATAAGAACAGAACTCAGGGAATTTAAAGTAGGGGATCATGTGTTCCTGGGAGTGATGACCAACATAAGCTCCCTAAAGTTGGGAAATTTTTCAAAGTTGGTAGCTCGATATTGTGAGTCATTTGAAATCCTAGAGAGGATTGGTCCAGTAGCATATAGGCTTGCATTTCTTGCATGCATGTCTATACATAATGTATTTCATGTGTCATTTCTTAAGAAATATGTACTTGATGCTAATCATGTTATTGATTGGAATGTGATTCAGCTAGAGAAGTTGATGCAGGAGCATCGCCATCAAAATCCAAAAAGGTGTATGTGGAATTGGAATAGACACCTCAACACATCGAAGGAGCCAAAAACGACCTTAACTAGCTTGGTAGTGGTGTAGAGTTTTGAATGTTTTGTTAATTAAATTAGAGTGTGTAAATTCGGGCCATTGTTTGAAAGGAAGGAACAATTGTAAATCCTTTACACGACTGTAATGTATTACAAGTGTAGGATAATTTCCCGTATTAGTCATTAGGTTGCATTAATTCAATTAAGTAGGTAACCGCTTGAATAGAATGTAATAGGATTTAGATAGGAGGAGGAAGATCAAGGAAGCTCTGGGCCCTTAGACAAGTTTTCAGTTTGTGTCTGTAGGAGATAGTCATTGTAATGATGTTTTCTTTGAAATGAATAGAAAAGAGAAAATTGGTTCAATTGTACAAGTGTTGATATTGTTTAACTGTTGATATGTATGTTGTGAATGAATGAATAATTGAATAAGTTCAATTGTTTCTCTTCTCTAAGATTATGCAAGAAGTGCATGAAAAGCGCAAGGAGTGTGTGTGAAGAAGTCTTTTTCGACTCAAAGCTCAAAAGAGACAACAGAGGAAATTTTATATGCAGAGTGTGTATGTTGAGTGCAAGGAGTGCATGTAGGAGAAAACTTATGTTAAAGTTTGAAAGCTCAGGAAGTTGAGAGCAGAGTATGCCAGGAGGGTGTTAGAAATCCTTTTAAAAAGACACAGGGTGCCAGAAGCTGAGGACGAGTAGTGGTTTTAGGGACGAGATTTAATTTCAATTGCCAGAACCTGAGGACGAGTAGTGGTTTTAAGTCTCGAGAGGAAACACTTAGAAAAAATTCTAAGTTTTGAAGAGTTGAAGTGTTCAAAGGTGGAGAGAAGAAATTGAAAGTTCGAAGAAGGAATAAGTATGGAGGATTGAGTGGGAGAAATTATTCAGAAAATAATTTTGAAGATTGGATAGGATCAAGGGTTAAGATGTTAATATTATGGTAGCTGTGGGAGGTATTTACCTCTACATATGAACCTGACGAGAATAGAAGACTCTGGGAAGCAAGAGAAACCCTAATGAATTGGCTAATAATTCTAGAAGCCTTGTCGGCTCAAGAATATAATTTATATTAGGCTATTAGCCTCCAAGAGAAGAAGTCGGCCATAA
>JASDQU010369223.1:0-11321 GCA_032191745.1 Picea mariana
AGAAAGTAATATCTATCAACCTAGGGTTACACAAATTAATGTTAGCATTCCCACTGAAGAACTAAGTCTTAAATAAAAATATAAACAAGTTCATTCTACAAAAGCATCAACAAGTAAATCCGAAGTTAAACTAGAAACTCCAGAAGGAATTATTCCTGAAGTAAAATTTGAGATCATCCATACCACCCCTATTTCATTGATAGATACTTTTACCAGTGAAAACAAAGAATCCATTTCAATCCCTACTATCAGTTGTACACAGACGATTCTTTCTCTTCCCTAAGTAAAATTTTATGTTTCCAAAAACCCTAAAGATTACTTTTTATACTCAGATTCATCCCCTATCACTTCCCCTATCTATACATTTGGTAAATCTAAGAGACTGAGTTCAAGTTTTTTTTTCCCCTCATATAGATCTTCCATCTTTTCACGATCATTTCCCTAAACTTCGTTCACACTGTCCCGAAGTAGTCAAAAGTTCAGTAGATGAGTCTTTTGAATTTTTTGATAATCTCATGTTTAGTCCTCGAATTCCATCTCCTAGAATTTCAATGGCCAATATTGGAGGTGTTGGTGTTGGAGGTGTCGGAGGTGCAAGTGCTGGTGGACAAGAAAATATACCCGCTCAACCCCCTAATATATTTTCCAAGGTCGCTGCTAGATATGTTCCCTTAGTTCTTCCTTCTATCCTACATGATTTACCTGAAAATTACATGAAGAGCCTCCCTAAATTCACAGGTGAAGAGGATTTAACAGAAACCGAGAATATAGTCTTTTTTTACCAATTCACTGATATTCTTGGTATTGAGCACGAGGATGTTTACATGAGACTATTAGTACAAAATTTTGAAGGTCAAGTAAGAACTTGGTTCAGAGGACTTCTAGTAGACTCTATACCATCATATAATGATCTGAAACTTCCTCCATAAGACAATGGGGTGAGAAAAAATATCATCTATATTACTTAGCCAAATTCGGAGCCTTGAGAAATAAAACATATGAATCAATCCTAGAGTTTATTCAAATATTTAATAAGATTTATCACAAGATCCCAACTGAAGTTAAATCTTCTCAACCAATTACAAAGGTCACTTTTGCAAGGACTTTTGATTTTCATTTCTCTCTACTTTTGAGAGAAAGAAGATCTACTACTTTAGCAGGAATGCAAGATGATGCTATAGAGATTGAATCCAATATGATGGAATCCGGAAAGTTGAAAATTAAATTTGAGATGGGAACAAGAGAACTCATGCATTTTAAAGAACATGCAGGGCCCTCTGGATCTGGAAAATCTTCTTCAAAGGAAAAAAATGGATGAGATGGAAAAAATTATTAAAGAATTATCAAATAAGATTTCCAGGATGGAAATCGAAAAAACCAAACCTAATCCATATGTTAGAAATCAATTCAAGAAAAATCCTAACAGAAATCCTCAGATACAACAAAGGAAAATAAAAAATGAGGATCAAAAGATTCAGGCTCCTTTTAAAACTGAGAATCTCATACAAAGAGATGAGGTCCAAGATTATGATGAATTGGATGAAGATCTAAACAACCTTAGTGATGATGATCTTGAGCCTCAATTAACGAAAATGGATTATGAGAAATCCTTCGATCTAGAATCTTTATTTAATGATGATGAAAATATCAACAATTTGGGAGACTCTACATACAAAGGTCCCGTTGATTCAATAATGGTCAAACTCCAACATAAATATAATTTGAGGCCAAGAGAAAAGAAATATATAAATACTCCACCAAAAAATATTTTATCACAAAACAAAGTAAATGAGGTAGTAGTTACAAAAACATCAAATGAAATGCAAGTTGCTCGAGCAAAGAAAGTTGAAACGAAAACAATACAGAGTAAGAAGCTACAAAATAAAGAAGTCGAAGCTCAGGCCAAGGAAATTGAAAAACCAATTGGGACTTTCAATCTAGAGAACAAACTTAATAAAATTAAAATTCCAATGCCTCTCATTGAACTTGCTAGAAATCCAATCTATAAAATAAAATCACAAAAGAAATAAATTTTTTTGATGTTGAATGTCAAGTTGATGTTATCAATTTGCAGGATCAGAAACCTAAAATCATGTTTGGACCACACATCGAAAATAGTAAAGACTATGTTGCTCCTTTCTATATTACATTGATTGTGCATTATCATTTACTACAAAATTGTATGTTAGACTCAAGAGCTTCAGATAACTTGATGCCTAAGATTATCATGGAGAAATTGGGCCTTCAAATTACCAGGCCTTATCAAGATCTATACTCTTTTGATTCTAGAAAGGTTAAGTGTCTGGGTATGATTAAAGATTTAGTTGTGAATATTTCTCAGGTTCCTGTGAAAAGTATTCTTATGGATGTGGTTTTTGTTGACGTTCCTGCCAAGTATGGCATGCTTCTATTCAGATCTTGGGGTGTCAAGCTAGAAGGATCGGTTTAGCTAGACATGACATATGCTACAATTCCAATTTTTGGTGGACAGTTTACTCGACTGTACAGGGAAACTAGACTGGATTATATTGTAAGTGACCCTCAAAACCCTAATAGTTATCCATTCAATGTTGTTGATCAAGATCTAGGTAATTGTATATTATCCATAGATGATGATTTTGAAGAAAGTATAGAAGAAGAAAATAATAAAATAGAATTTTCAAAGAAAAATATGAATGTTAAAGAAGGGATGTGGAAAATTGTCTTTGATGGTGCTTCATCTTGTGAAGGAGCAAGAGCTTGAGTTTTATTTGTAGCACCAGGTGATGAGTATTATATTCCTTTCTCTTATATATTACAATGGAACATTGATTATACCAATAATGTATGTGAATATGAGCTTTAGTTTTAGGATTAAAAGCTGCAAGAAAATTAAAAATCAAACATTTGATAGTTTATGGTGATGCTAAGCTAATTGTAAAACAAATAAAACAACAATACCAAGTTAATCATTTGAGATTGAGGTCATATAGAAATTGTTCCTGGGATCTCATAGAGAATTTATTTTGGTATTTTAACATCCACTTTATTCCTAGAATGAAAAATCAACAAGCTGACTCTTTAGCGAAAGCTTCTGCAACTTGCATACCACCTATTTTTTTGAAGCTGAAGTATCATATTGAGATGAGACATAGACCTTCAATTCCAAACAATGTTCAACACTAGAAAGTATTTGAAGATGATGAACAAATCAAGCAGTTTCTATAAATGGTAGATGAGTTTTCTGAGACCCACATTGAATCAAGAAAATCAGAATGATCCTGCCTGGATTATGCAGGAAGGAGAAAACCCAAAAAAGTTCCAAGATAAAATTGCAAATCACTGCGTGCTCTTACTTAAAAAAAATCAATTTCCCAGAGGTCTTATCCCTCTAGAAAGGTTGTTTTACCAGGATGATATACCTCTAAATTCTACTTTGTAACCTCAACCTAAAGAATTTGAAGATTGTAATGTAGGAACAAATGAAAATCCCAAGATGGTCAAAATATCAAAATATCTTTCGACACAAATAAAGAGTAAATATGATAAGTTACTTAAACAATATAAAGATGGTTTTTCATGGTCATATGAATATTTAAAAACCTATGATAGTTCTGTTATTGAGCACAAGATTCCTTTAAAGAATGGTATTAAGCCTTTCAAGCAAAAGCTTAGACATATAAACCCAATTCTTCTACTAGTAATAGAAAAGAAGGTTAAAAAACTCCTTGATGCAAAAATCATTGTTCCCCTCAGATACTCAGAATGGGTGGCTAATTTGGTCCATATTAGGAAGTAGAACGGAAAAATAAGACTCTGTGTTGATTTTAGGAACCTAAATCGGTCTTCTCTTAAAGATAACTACCCACTCCCCAAAATGGACCATGTTTTAGAGAAGGTGGTACGGGCTAACAGAATTTCTATGATCGATGGTTTCTCAGGATATAATCATATTGTTGTTCATGAAGATGATAGAGAAAAGACTGCATTTACTACTCCATGGGGAACTTTTATGTATGATAAAATGCCTTTTGGTTTAATGAATGCATGAGCAACTTTCTAGAGAGCAATGGATGTCGCATTCATCGGTGAGAGAGATAAATTTTTTTTATTTATCTGGACGATTTGACAGTTTTTTCCAATTCTGATGCATAACATTTGGTGCACCTCAGACAAACTTTTAACAAATGCAGAAAATTTGGTTTGTCTCTTAACCCAAAAAAATCACACTTTGCCATGCAAGAAGGTAAACTTTTAGGTCATATAGTTTCAAAGGATGGAATTAAGGTTGATCCTAAACGAGTTGAGGCTATTGATCTGATTAATAATCCTATAAATAGAAAATAGATTCAATCTTTTTTGGGAAAGATCAATTTTTTGAGGAGATTTATTCCTAACTTTTCTGAAATAATCAAATTGATTACACATATGCTGAAAAAGGATAGTGAGGTAAAATGGATTGCATAAGAAAAATCATCTTTCGAACGTGTTAAGAAATCCATAGAAGAAGCACCAGTATTGGTAAGTCCTGACTATACAAAATAATTCTTAATCTTATTCTTTGCCTATGAACATATTGTTGCAGCAGTGCTCCTTCAGAAAAATGAAGAAGGATTTGAACAGCTGATAACCTTTTTTAGCAAAAGCCTCAGAGATGCAGAGATAAGATATGACATTCTTGAAAAACAATCTTATGCCATGATGAAGGCTCTCAAAGCTTTCCGAACATATGTCTTTCACTAAAAAATAATTTCTTATGTACCAAAAAATACAATTAAAGATATCTTGGTTCAACCAGATAGTGATGGAAGAAGAGGTAGATGGTTGGCTAAAATTCAGGAGTTTGATTTAGAAGTTAAACCAACCAAACTAGTGAAAGGTTAATGTCTGGGAAGGTTGTTAGCCTAATCAAATTTCAGTGCTCTTGGAATGAATAACTTCGAGTCTCATGATTCTCTTCTAGATATAGAGGAGATTGATGATCAAACACCCATTATTCAAATTGAAGAAAAGTTTTCCTCCTCATCTTGGTACATTGGTATTGTTACATATCTCCTTACTCTTCAATGTCCAAATGACATGACTCCTTCTAAAGAAATAAATTTAAAGCTACATGCAATTAAGTATTGCATTATTAATCGCAAATTATACTGGAAAGACCCTCTGGGTTTCCTGTTATATTTCCTTATAGAATCTAAAACAGAAGGTGTCATTGATGAATTTCATGAAGGAGTATGTGAAGGACAACATGCCTGGAGAGCAACATCTTACAAAATTTTAAGGGAATAATATTATTGGCCAAAATTATTCACCGATGTAAATGCAAGGGTTAGAGCTTGCAATTCATGCCAATTGTTCGTTGGTAAGTAAAATCTTCCTGCCTTACCTTTAATCCCAGCAAAAGATGAAGCTCCTTTCCAACAATGGGGTGTAGATTTCATTGGAGAAATTCATCCACAATCGATTGCTCAACACAGATGGATTTTGACCGCTATTGATTATTTTACGAAATTTGTTGAAGTCATTCCAACTCGGAATGCTACAGATTCAGTAATGATAAACTTTTTGAAAGAAAACATCCTAGCAAGATTTGGTTGTTCTAGGAAAATAGTTATTGATAATGCTCGGGCTTTTAAATCTAATGCAATGATATATTTTTGTCAAAATACAATATTATTTTAGGTCATTCTACAGCCTACTATCCTCAGGGAAATGGGTTGGTAGAATCATCTAATAAGAGTTTGATGACGATAATCAAGAAGGTTTTGACAAAAAACAAAAAAGCATGGCATATACACTTAAAATATTCCTTATGGGCATACAGAATTGGCACCAAGAAATCTATAGGTATGTCTCCATTCCAATTAGTTTATGGTATTGATGTTATTCTTCCTATTAATCTTTCTCTTCCTGTGATGAAACTTTGGCAGGATGCAAATGAAGAGCCGAACAATTTTATGAGAAGAATAAATCAAATCATCGAAGTACAACAAAATAGAGTAGAAGTGGATTACAAGCTCCAAAAATATCAGGATGACATGAAAGCCCTTTTTTATAAGAAATCTAAAGATAGGGATTTTCTTCCTAGTGATTTAGTATTAAAATGGGAAGCTAGAAAGGAAGATGCAGGGAAACATGGGAAATTTCATCATCTCTGGTTCGGACCCTTCAAAATCGTAGCTATTGAGGGATAAAACTCATTCTCACTTGAAATCTTAATGGAAATATTCTTGAGGCCCCTATCAATGGGCGTTATTTAAAACATTTCATGCAGTAGTTACTTTTTAGATTTCCATTGTATATATCGGATTGGATTGACATTGGCAATTTTAATTTTCCATTTCTTCTTTTCTTTTTATAAATTATCCGATTCATTTGATCACTTGTTGTAAATATTTTCAATAAAATTATGACTGTTTGACTTCATTTTAAATGATAAATTTAGAAGAAGAAAAATAAAAAGCATCTTCATCACATATCATCTCTATTCTACAAGATTATCTAATATTTTGTATTTCATTCCTTTTGGAGAATAGATCTTGTTGAACAAGAGATGAGGCTAAATAAAAACTCGGCATTCGTCTTTCAAGCATTTGATTCCTCAGAAAATAGGTGATAAATAAATAACCTACCTTGCTGAAAATTCAAAATAAAAATAAGGTATGAGTTCCTACTCTTCTTATAGTTAGAATAAAATTTAAATTTTTTTTGATTGAAATAAATGTGAAGGAAGTTTTTCTCATGATGATATTATCACCTGACCTAAAAATCAGAGATGTATAAAATTATAACTTGAAGTGTCATACTGATAAATTTTAAAGCCATCTCTAAGATAAAAAATAAAAATAATAATAAATAAACTCGAAAGAAGTTTGAACTTAATACACAAACTTGTGTGGGATTAGGATATTTTTAATTCAAATCCTTTGAATCTATGATTTGGTCAATTTTTTCCTCTCCCCAAGTTCTTTCCACTTCACATTTTCTTTCTCCTTTCACATCCTTTTAATATTCATAGAAATAAAAAGACTTATCTTGACTCTGAAAACTCAAAAGCATATTTTCAAAACAAGAATAGGAAAAAATATTTATGTTCCTCTGATTTTAGTTGAAAAAGTGTGTCTAGGCTAATCCTGATAATTTTAGCTCTGATATCAGATTTTAAACTGACAAACTCACTTAAGGTTTATCCCTAAAATGATTAAAATTCCCAAAATATTTCTCCTATAGGCGAAGGTGTATTGAAAATTGGAAGAAAGTTAGTTTCAGAGTATTCTTAAAATTGTTTACAGACCTTCTTTTTCAGTTTAAATATTTTAAACAAATATCATCCATTGTATGTTATATACAAATTGATTGCCCCCACTTCAAAATGTTAAAATACAAGATAGATGGTGAAAGGAAATTCATAATTTGATTGCCCCCATCTTGTCCAAAAGAGATGATGAAAGGAAATTCATTTATTGATTTCCCTCATCTTGGCGAAATACAAATCGTTAATAGAAGTGGTGAAAGGAAATTCAATGGGAGAAGTAGATAAATTCACTGGATTATTGAACAGGCTTGTTGGAAGTGAAGCAATATCTATGATATCTGTAAGGTTGCCTGTTATAACCCTAAATTGCACCATACATGCTTACCTGGCATCAGGCCATCTCAGATCCCTTCTTTGCCAAAGCACTGTTGAACAACTCTTTAAAAAACCTCTTTTATAAGGGCCCACGTGCCCTACTCCATTACTACACGCGTGTACACGCTAGCTGACCTAAAACAGCCCGTGTGGACCGACAAAAGCATGAAAAAGGAAAGTTGTCGACGAAACACAGAGCTTTGGGTGAGTTAACCCATGCATGGCCGAGGGTTCGTCCAAATACCTAGCTTCTTCTAACCTATAAAAGAAGGGTTAGGGGTCCCATTTGGAGGAGAAAAAAGATAGCAAAGAAACTCTACCCATTTGCATATTCCCATTGTCCCAACCCTTTAGCCATCCTTATGCCATAAGAAATACAAAGCAAAGAAGTTGGAGGACAGTTGAAGAGGAGCCCAGGATCAGGTTCGTGGAGCGGTGGCCGTTCTCGACTTTTTGTAAGTTGACTCAATCAAAGTAATAAAGAAAATGCTTTTCCCGTCCCAATTCATGAGTTATTCATAGTTTGTTAAGTACATGTTTGAATCTCTAACCCGTTAGTCTATAGGTAAGATGCATGTGTATTTGTTGCTTGTCTTGTATGCAGGTCAGCTTTGGAAAGAGAACTATGAATAAGTGATCAAGTGCAAAAGAGGATCAACATCGAACGTTTGGAACAAGGTAGGTTGATCTGGCCATGTATTTACTAAAAATAATTGGGATTTAAGTCTAGGGACGAAGGTAGAAAGTAGATTTTCTCTTGGTCATATCTGCATGCAAAGTATAACCCTATTTGCTAGTCCGTAAGAAGATTTCCCTCACAATAGAATTGGCGATCATACTAGGGAAGTCTCTAGGGTTCCTAGGAATTTTGTTTGCTTTTTGGGTAGTTTTAAAAGACTAGTTTTCTTGCCTGTTTTTTTTTAAGTTTTTGTAAAGTCTGAGCTAGCAGAGAGTCTGGCTTCCTATACCAGTTGTCTATGTTATTTGCTTGACTGTGTTTTTTGAGACCCACAAAGGTACACGCGGCCTACATAAGGTCTGCACACATGTACCCATGCCCTGCTCTCTTACAGCTCGTGTGTGAACGCTAGCTGAAGAAGTAGCAGTAGTGTGTAAGGTCTAGAAAATTTTGGAGGCAGTCATCCTCTTCCCTGTCAGAATCATACATTCTCAGGGGTTTTTTGGAATTTTTTCTAAGTCTTGGTTGTTTGCAGTCTTGTCTTAGATTGGTTTTTTTTACAATTTTTTTTTCCTTACATTGTTTGCTATTTCTGTTAAAAAGAGTATCCAAGCCTTCAAGGGATCCTGGTTATCAATATCAGTGGTCTCTTCTTGGTTCGGATTTTCTGTTTTTGTTTTTTCTCAGAGTTTAGAGATACACACAGCCTGTACAAGGTCAGCCCGTGTGTACACACCCTCTGGCTCTATACAGCTCGCGTTCACACGCTTGTTGTTGGATTATCATTAGCGTGATTGTGCAGGATAGTTTTTGTTGAGGGTAAGGCAGTCATCCTTTCCCTTGATGAGAATTATACCTCTCAGGTGTTTGAATCTCTGTCTTAGCAATCAGTAGCTTAGGGCTCATTTTACCCTTAACTTGCTTTTTCTCATTTAAAAGTTGTTATAAAAAAAAAAACTTAGGGTTTTTAGACAAGTGTGAGAGTCATTTTTTTTTAAGTTTCTAGTGTGTGATTTCTTGAAGTGATTCTTTGCGATCTGCGATTTAGGCCAAAATTGTTTTTCTTGGTTTTTTACTTGTTGGTATTTTTCCTTTTTGCTTTATCAGCATTTAAATAAATAAATAAATATCTTTCATTTTCTTGTTTGGTTGAAGAGTGTGATTCTGCATTATTAGCTAAGGAAAAGTCTTTTATTTCATAAGTTTTTTCAGTTTACTTAGATCATAAATATCTCGTATTCGAGTGAAATTCCTTTTGAGTTTGTTGTCCAAAATCTTAGAAAATTTAAAATAAAAAAATTCTTTGAAAAGTTGTTGAAATTTTGCATTAAGTGAAAGTTTTTGTTTCCATATTTTTATTCATTTTTTCTTTCATCTTTTACACATCATCAGTTTCACTATCATACCCCTTGACATAAGACAAAGCCATAAAATTAATGCTAGATCTAAAATTTATTAGACTTTTATGTTTGTAGGGTTAACCAACTAGTTCAGGATTAGGGCCTTGGATTAAGTTGGAGAGGAAACTCTTCAAGGCCATTACAATCAAACATTGGAGTCTAAGTTAGGGAGTGTCTAAGTCCAGTATCGAGAAAGTTATCTGCGACCCCCCTCTAACACAGGGGATAAACACAAGGTCGCATGCAGAAAGGTAGTGGAGATAACCCCTCCAAAGCTGGACCAATCGTAGTGGAGAACACATATAGAGGGCTTGTTTTGGGATTCCGTCGATTGCATTTGCCACGAGGCTTCATGGGTCTCGAATCCGTTTGAGGTCCTTAGTTGTCTTCTAGAAGACTTTCTTTCGATATCCTTGACAGGTTCCGGGCTCAATACCCTGCTCATTGTGGTCTACCTGACTTTCGACTGTACCCGCCTGGTGACTGTTCGCGCGCTGGCAACCTAGTTGCCTATATTTTTTAGGGACATACACAGGTGACTGCAAGGGTATACCGTGGTACCTAGGACAGACATCAGGCCACGCTTTGCAGATTATACCCAGAGGGTGCTTCCGTTTTCGAGTTGCACTTGCACCGGTAAGTTGCTCTAGTGTTGGTTGTTGTAACTGTTCTTCCAATTAAATTAGTGTTTGCCTTTCTTATCTTCTAGGGACTTTTTAGTGTGTGTTACTTTTGAGTGTTTAGACTACCCTAGAGTGTCTTTGATCTTCTCACACAGTGGAGGATCACAAGCTCCGCCAGTCACGAAGGCTTCGTGTCTTGCCACTGGTTACACTGGAGCCACCCCAGCCACCATTAAGGTGAAAGCTAGACCAACAAGGGTCTTTTGAATCGATTGGGTTACAAGCAATTGTGCCCGACCAACATCCGGAGGAATCGACCATTTTGGACCTTGGAGAGAACACTCTTGGCCCAGTTGAAACCCCAACCACTGATTTCTTAGCACCTTTCATCGTACCAATTCAATTTTATGAGCGCCAGACAGTGTTCCACACAACAATGGAAACAAATGTTGTTACTCCTTCCGAGAATTCTTCAATTCCCACTACGGTTGTCACCACAGGAGAGTTTTCACCTCCTAACCCACCATCAACGGTCTGAGACACCATGATCTCGACTGCCTCTACATTGCACAGTGGTCTGATCTCTTCTTTGGCGGCGGCCACAACCCCTATCACACCAAGTGCGACAGGCCCTCCGTTCTCATATGGGATGCCTAGTTCGGGTACAAGTCCTATACTTTCCTACTCCACTTTATAGACTTCAGGTCTAGGGGCAGGGAGCTGTAGCGCTCCTCTACAAGGTCACATGGGGGGCACTCCTACTCCTTTTAATGCTTTCCCTTATGGAGGAGGTCATATCCCTCCTTTGTCCCCTTCACTTGGTGGCTTGCATTAGCAATCTGTCGGGCAACCTACATACCATAGTTTATTTGGAGTGGGGATTCAAGGACCACCTTCACATAATATGCTGGTAGGTTTGACACCATTTTTTTTTATCAGAGCATTTGGTAACAACGCCTTCTCGTCAACCACCTTCCCGACTACAGGCAATCCCAATTTTGGACAATCTA
>JASDQU010369230.1:0-11449 GCA_032191745.1 Picea mariana
GAAGTGACCCACTTTTATAAAGAGAAGTGGGGATCACTTTTACAATGAGGTTACCTTATAACAGAAAATTTGCATGCAAAATAACTCTAAAATAAAATATAAAGCTACTTATAGTGATTCACTTTTATACTTGAAGTGAAATGCACTTTACAATTTTTTTAGCATGAACTTTGTAAAAAAAAGTAACAAAAGAGAGACTTGAACTCAAGACTTCTTACTTAATAAGGCAAGTTTTAACCAACTGGTCTAGCAAAACATATTGTAATGTTCAAAAGGAGGATTGGGGTTGTTGTTGTTGTTGTTGTTGATGACCTTGGAGAGCATGCTCCAAAAAAACTCTTTTCACACAAGAAAAAAATTTTGCTTCTCGATGACAACAAGGGTTAGATCTTGGTTAGCTTACCCAGAAGATGCACCTTTTCCTATCTGTTTCTGATTTTCCGAGATCGCACAAGGCACGGGGCAAAGAGCATACACAGATCTAAAAGAGTAGCATCCCGGAAAAAAAAAACCAAACCGAAATAAAATCAAAACTTTGCAAAAATTTAAAAATGCGTATTCAGACTTTATACCTCCGGATTCTGACTATAATGGTCGTATCTTGGGCAAACGGAAACCTTTTCAAGTGAAAAAAAAAGTGTTCCTAAATGAAAAGCATGCTCCAGACGCAATGGAATAGTCCTTTCAGCCCAGAAATATATAGAAATTCCAAAAAATGGAGATGAGACAACTCGGCTTCACGATCTCGATCTACAACAGGAGCGGGTCTTCAAACAAGCTCTGATACCATTTTCGACAACACAGGTATTCCAACAGAGGACGAACACCTTCAGTAACCACTCACATAACCAGATCAAAGATCAACACATCGATGTTTTCACGTGGTAAAACCCCTACGGGGAAACGTCCACGACCCCAGCCAACGCGACCACTTGGAGCAGTTTATTAATGCAAAGAAAAATATTATAGAGAGATTTTACAAGAGAGTTTCTCACAATCGATCATCGGAAAATGACCCTCCATGCTCTTTAAATAGAGATCATGGACCAATCGGTTGTTAAGCCACGAATCAATGGCCGTTAAGATCGAGGAGAGTATGAATCGTCGGATCACTCTATGTCGGGAACATATCGTGACCATCGGATTTCCTAACTACAAATGCATACTAAAGAAACACACTTTTACCTAACGACATATTAGACCAAGTAGATCTTAACTAACTCCTAAGTGTCTAAATATCCTAACAGGCTATTTCACATTATTGGTTATTTTGAACTATTTTGATGGAGATCAAGTGCCGCTGGCTAATTATTCTTAACAGCTAAGGTTACTTCCTGGGTCTACACCAAATTGACTGCAGTAGTTTTTATAATAACTGATGCGGTCATTAACTTGGTCGGTGTTTCCACAGTTCCATTCTATGGCTTCGTTGATTGCTTGAATGGTTGCCTCGAATCCCTGACCAGACGTAATAGCGGTGTGGCAATTGTTGTTCACATTCCAAAACCAGAGCGCAGTCTTCCACGCGGTTAGGTCGTCCTGAGCCACTAATCCAGGGTTATTCAGCAGATCTGTGCCCAGATAAGTTCCAGCTGCACCATAGTTTGCATTTCTGCAAAGTTACTCCAAACAATTAACGGTCACCAAGCATTCAAATTAAACATTAGATTAGAAAAGAATTCATAATTGTTGGCTTATAAACCTATATACATACCCTGTGAGTTGCAAGTGGCCACAACCGTAGTATTGTTGTCCGGATGCGCATGGATATTGTGTATTGCTGGAATCACAGTATTTTTTCTTGGCTATCTCCTCCACGTAGCACAGATTTGTCAATCAGTTAGAGACCATATTTGTCAATGTATATAAACAACCAATTCTAAACTCAAATCTTCAATCTATAGATTCATAGGCTATGTGAAAATAATATTAGATACATACTCCTTGTTTCGTGAGCAACGTTGGCGAAGAAAGCAACAATTTCTCTTTGTTGTCATCGGAGGTCCTTGTTGTGCCAAAGCTAGAAAATGAATTGGCCGCATTAATGAAGTCCGTGTATGTATAGAAGGTCTTTCCTGCACAGCCATCAGAAGCAGCAGATAAAATTCCATTGAAGAAATCTTGGGTCGCAATATCCCGAACAACTCCACGACAGATGGAAAATGAGGGCAAGAGCAAGCCATAGAATGATAATGCTGACACGGAGATAAGTTGCCATTATTAGCGAGTACTGTCTATCAATATTGTTACTAACACTGTCACAGGCACCTCGTGGGTGGGGTTGGGGGTGAGTAAAGACTATGTGCTGTAAATAATGGCTGCTATGTGCAGTGCCTTCACACAAAGAGCGATATTGTTATATACGAGTCATCGGATGAGGATCATACTCCATACACATAAAGACATACAGGTCAAGGAGGGCAGGTTGATAGAGAGACAGTCAGCCAACGATAAAGAGAGGGGACTTAATAGCTAGAAGGCACGGTGATCGTTGAAGTGATGAGACCTGCAGTTCGATAGCAGGATGTCGAACGAGGGCAGGGGACGCTCTTCTCCACTGTGATGAGAAAAGGGTGAGACGAGTGCTAGTTTAAATTTGAAAATTTCAATTCTTTCCTGCTAGTTTAAATTTTAAATTTCAAATTTTCAATTGCAGCACGATGATGGTGGTTGTTGGAAGTTTATGAGAGTTCTGAGCAGGTCAGTGCGGCCATTAGCTCTATGTACCTTAACTCGCCCCAGCAACTCATCCGATGATTTGGTGGCTGACATCGTCCGACTGGATGGAGGATGCATGCACTGACGGACTGATGCAGAACACTGCATGGTCATGCTGACCCCCATACCATCCACATACAGCTTAAACGAAAACGGAAGCTGAAGCGACCCACCCCATGATGTTAAGGGAGCCGACAGATACGTTCGCAGGAGATGGGACGTTCCACTTTGGTCGGAATCCCAAATGGTAGCGTATTTAGCTTACTCCCAATCAAAATACAACTTGTATGAAAGGACAATTGAGGTAGAAGGACACCAACCAAACACAATAAAAAAAATATTTAATATATAAATAAAAAATAAACAATAACGAGTGCTAACATAAACTGGTGCAGGTGCTAACATAAAGATCAAATGTAAACTAGTATATTCTTCACGAGAGAATGAGAATGCCTAAGTAATAAAAGTAAAATAAATAAAACTTATAAATATAATTTACAAATTTTAAAAAGGTATAATACATACAACCTGAACTATCCCTAAATCACAATCTAACTAATATAAAATATTATTATTCCAAGTTATGATACATAATTTTATTTTAATTTTATGAATTTAGTTTTAATTTTTTAAAAATCTTTAAAAATACTAAAAAATCCTTTTTTTTTTATATAAATCTTAATCATATTAATTATCTTCATCATATTAATTATGAATCCATAATTTAAATGATTATATTGTCATTTTCAATATATTTAAATTTATTGTCTATAAATTTAAATATCTTTATGTAATCATGAATAACTCTGATTTATTCTTGATAAGGATTGAATACCTAATCTTAATACAAGTTTGTAATATATATAGATTCAAAAATATTATTATATGACTTATTCTTCTTTATAAATGTAAATATATGTTTCGATTTATTCTTGATAAGGATTAGATATCTAATCTTAATACAAGTTTGTAATGTATATAGACTCAAAAATATTTTTGTATGACTTAAAGTGATTACAATTTATTCTTCTTTATAAATCTAAATATATGTTTTTCAAGGAGAGAATGATTCTGGTTTATGATGCACACTTATATTGTTTATACATCTAAATATTATTTTATCTGCATTGTTATCTTATGATGCATGTTTTACACTCGATATACACATAAATATCATTTTGTCTCAATCAAAATTGTTTGTTTGTGATACATGTTTTTCATTGTTTATAAATTCAAACTATTTATTTTGGTTAGTTTATGTTCTTTTCATTTGGCTACAAATCAACATTAATTTAACTTAATGGATGGAGCATGTTAGATTGGATTCACTTAGTTTAATGTAAAATATTATTATCACAATTTATGATGTAAAAGATGACAAAGTTAACAATAATATCATAATATCATTGGTAGGCATTACTTATTTTTGTATACCTTCTACACAACTTACAAATTCTTTTAATCCTCAAAAGGACTGATTAAAATAATAACCTTTCTATCTAAATCCCATCAAATATGAAAATTTAATCTTTTAATACAAAATTATTAATAAGTTCTATCTATATTATATGATATAAGTAACTAAAATTATGGAAATATGACATTATTTTATTTTAAGTACTTATAGTATAAGAAACTATGTCTGGTCATATAAAGTATTTGGTGGAAGAACTTCTTTAAGTATGCATAGTATAAGAAACCATGTTTGGTCATATAAAGTATTTGGTGGAAAAACTCTAAAATCTTTGTTATCCTTTTCTTATACACCTTATACACCTTCTCTTCTTATAATGATAAAATAGAATCAACAACAATGTTCCTTTAAGTGATCTATATATCAAATTAATATAAAAGACACCATAAAATAGAACGAGGGTTTGAAAGTGTCTGGGCCTTGTTCTGCAGTGCACATACGTCGCGAAGAGTCTTGATATTCGACACTTTAATTTTAGCAGCATAGATGTTTATTTCGATGAAAACCCTGTCAATGAAGCTCAGTGTGGAGGCATTTGATGATTCGGTGAAATGTTGAGTATTTAGGTTCGATCTTCTTATAAGCTTTTAAATGGATGAGTGTAAACATTTCATATTTTGAATCTTTAGTTATGTACTATTATTGATTTGCATGCAAGGTTTTTTCTTAAGAATCTTGAGCTCTCTTAGCTAAGTATCTTCATGAATATCTAGCTCTTTGAATGAAGAAAATTATGCACTTTCATTATTCTTGAATTGTGAAAATTTGATCTGTAATACGTTAAATTCTTAGTTGTTTGCAACTCCTAATGTCTTATGTTCTTAGTTGTTTGAAACTCCTGATTTCATATGTATCCATGCCTGACACATTGACTGTAGTGTGGTCGTTATTTTTTGAAAATGACGAGTTATGTTTGAAATTCTATGAATTAAGTTTTGGAAAGTAGTCCTTTGTAGGTCTAGTCCCAATCCTCTACAACCTTTGCAGTTGGGGTGCAATCTCTTCTGTCAAGACTCGACAATCATTACTAAAAGCTTGGATAAGATAAGCATTTAGATTTATTGAGCTTTTATGGGCGAAGTCCCATTGGCATTGCATTTGAGCTAAAAAATTACAAGGTTTTTGACTGTTAAATGCCACCAAAAGATGTTAAAATAGTCATATTGCAACCTGTAAGCCCTTGAAACTTGCATAATGTGCCTAAAATGTTTTAGTTTTTTTTGATAGTTGAATCCTACTTTAATATGTAAAAAATGTCTTAGTGCATTCCATTAGCCATGCAAAACGTGTTAAATGTATCATGTTTATTGATTTTTTGAAGTGAAATTCAAGTCTGGGTTTCATTCATCCATGCTCGGGGGGATTTGCCACAAAATCCTCATATAGATGTTTTTTTTCCCCTGCTTTAAGCAGTTGGCCATGACAATATCCGAAATAGATATATTTATATCTTTTGAGGTCTAGAACAGTGGATTGCTTGGAGAATGAGTCTCTGGCCCTCAGTATGGGGTCCTTCTTGTCCACCTGCGATGAAGTTGCTCATACCTTGCCAGGAGATAACCTGTAGCAAAAGAGGCCTTAGAAGCTTTAGAAACAGAGGAAAAGAAGGATGATCATATGGTTTGTATTCCCCATAGAATGTGTGTAAACGGATCTAGTGATATTGCATCAATTCAAGAGAAGAAGGGATTCAACGAGGATTGCATGGTTGTTTGGGAGGAGTATTTGGCTATAATTTCCATTTGTTTTAGACTCTTGGATGCAAAATTCAAACAATTCTTTCAATTAAGAAATAAATGAAGAAAAATAGTTTCACAATCATTAAAAATGTCTATTTAACTAGTTGAGTGATAGATGTTTGTGTCATGACCTTGTAAAAGCATGTAAACAATTTGGGTATATTTCACATGTTGGGTTTTAAGAACTATTGGGCTTCTACTTCATCAATGTATGTGCTTATCGTAATTACAGGGTTTTGGATCTCGTGAAGATACAATCTTCTGTGGTGTTTTTGATGTCCAGGGTCCATATGGACATTTGGTGTCAAGAAGAGTCAGAGACTCATTGCCTTCAACTCTAATAGATCAATGAAACGAGCTTATTTCAAAGGAATATAACTTTTCCAAGGAGAGCATGTCCGCGATCATGATGAAGAGAGTGAAAACAAATGAAAAGATGATTATGGTTCTTGCAAGCATGAATCACAAATATTTGCCATATGGAAGGAGTCACATGTGAGAGATTTTAAAGTTATGGATAAAGAGCTCAAATTGCATCCTACTTTGGATTGCTTTTGCAGTGGAACAACTATTGTAACCGTTGTTAAGCATGTAAGACATTAGTCAGTTGAATAGTCATCAAATAAAACATACATTTTATTGCATTTATGGATTTTGATCTCAAAAATTGTTTTTTTTTTCCCGTTGTTGTGTCGTTGATAAGGGGGTGCTTAGATCTCCTCTATCGAAATCGGGAATGAAAAAACTAAATCCACTATAATAATGATTTCCCATAAAAAAATTCTTTGAAAACACATAGTTAGTTCCATTCTACTTTATCGTTTGGCATTTCTGCAAAAGGTGCCAAAGAAAAAGAAAATAAAAGGGTAGAAAAGAGGTAGACCGACCAACCGTAGAAAGTTAAATGAATAGCTTAATCTCCTGCAACGATTATTGTTCACCTCAGAATCTTGGTCATATCATTTTGGGAGCTTTCCGGACAAAAAATACACTAACATTACTATAGCATAATTGTGCAAAATTCTTTAAACCACCTTCACAAGCTCAAGGATTCTATGTGCTACTGGAAATATGTAGTGTTATTGAGCACTCAAACTATAAAACTCAGCATAAAATTTGACCGTTTAATTTTATTTAAGATTCTTTACTTTTAATTTCCCAATATGAGGGGCCATGGAGCCGTCTCTATGCATATTTTCCAGACTTCTCGAGAATGCAGAACGAGATTTAATTTTATCAATCACAGAAAATCAATGATTCCCCTTTAAAAAGTCCAGGGAAGCTTGGTAGAGATATTGATATCGATCAGGTAACGAGAGCACTTCAAGTTAGATTTTAGTGTATCCAGGAGCAACCCTCACAGCGGCCAACTATGGGGAAAGTTGTCCAGATGCTGGAGGGGATTTTGTTTATTGACAAACCACCTGCTCCTAAATCTTTGGAAACCTTTCAAAGCAATACCAACAGCAATGCTAGTGAAATGACAATCTCAGTGCTAGCAACACCCGATCATCCAGTTTCTTCTATCTCGTCTATGAATGCCACCCGGTCTTCAAATCCCTAAAAAATCTAGAAGAGAGACTCTTCAACAACAGGTAGCTATCTTCTCATGGCCACTTAAGTTCTGAAACTTATGATAAGACAAGTTTTCTTTTCATTCTTGTTCAATCTGCTCAATGGAAGGATCACCGTAACTTGGTTTCTAGTGTAATATTTAGAAAAATGGAATTATGTTGCCAGTTTCATTGTGCCATAGCAGGTTTCAATGGCAACAATGTCATTGACCCCTATATCAAGTCCGGACTTGCCTTGTGATTGTTTGTAGCATCTTAGATGGATTGTGTATACAAAAAGGAAAACTGTATATTGCAATGCTACAAAGGCAACTTTGATGATTAATCTGTCCACTGCATTTCCTTTTGGAATAGATCATTCAAGCTCAAGACAGTGAATTTCAATTCTCAAAAGTAGGTTTTAACAAGGACAAGGACATCTAAAAATAACCAAGGTCTTTGTTTGGCAATAACGACAACCATGCCTTATCTGTGCTGGATAACTGATTCTATCAAGGTATTCATTCCTATTACAGCAAATTCTAGGAAAATGCTTAGTTAATGGTTTTGTTCACTCTTTGAGCAGTCTCTGGTTGTAGACCTCGTCTCTTTGTTTCTTTTTTGAAAATGCATCTTAGATTTGTTTATGAAACAATGAACATTAGATCAAGAATTATGCATCTTTTTTATAAAGGAGTTTTTATAATGTGTTGAATTCTCCAACACATTTTTTCTCAGAAATATCTTGTTAGAATAATTTTAAAAAGTAAACATCTCAAGATATCTTGTTAGAATAATTTTAAAAAGTAAACATCTCAAGAAAGTTTCTTATCATACCAAAAATATGCTTACCAACATAGATTATCTGAAAAGAAGACGAGGATTACAATGTTGTAGCTTTGGAATTTCAGTGGACAATCCTCGAAACCCTAGCATTTCACAAGATAACTAAGCCTTCATAGTGAAAGGAGGTCGGTTGAGCTGGTTTTAGGTGGACGGATATATTTTAACTGTGGAAAAAAAAATTATATTCTGGATTTAGTAGGTAAAATTTTAAGTAGTTTAATAGTGATATGGCTTTCCAAATGACCAAAATGACCAATCTAATTAAAGTCTCACATAATTAATAGAATCTTATTAAATTCTTTCACTCTCATATATATATATATGTCTATTAAATTCTTCCCATCTTATATATATATATATATATATTAAAATTACTTTTATAATTGATTTTATCTGGATTTTGATTTTGTTTTTTTTAATTAAATTTTTCCCATCTTTTATATATATATATATATTAAAATTACTTTTACAATTGATTTTATTTGGATTTTGATTTTGATTTTTTTAATTAAGAAATGTTTTTAATTTAATTTATTTTTATTAAAATTACTTTTATAATTGATTTTTTTAAATTAATAAGTGTTTTTAGAATTCACTATAAAATATGTGTAATATTGTATTTAAAGTGATGTTAATGTAGGGAAGGTGAAATAGGATTTTGTTCCATTCACAACCATGACACCACTTTTTTTTCCACAGAATAAACCATGACACCACTTGCCAAGAGTCTACGACCATATAACTTACCAATAAGCGCTTTCTCGTCTAGTTTCAAGATTTGACTTACCTGTAAATCTTTCCCAACCACCAGCAAAATATCCCCTCTGCGATATTGAACCGTTTTACTCCGCTTCCGCCGGAGTTTTTCCTTCTGTAACCCCAACTGATCTGCTTGAAAGTCCTCCACAACAAGTTTGCTCCCTATAAAACCCAAACCCCCTACTCCATCTTTACCACGAGAACCACGAGAAATCCTTTTAGGGTTCATCGAGGCAACACGAGCAAATTTAGATGGGGGAGATGGAGCGCTAACATTGCAAAAATCAACAGACGAAAACATGCCCCGAGAAATCTTTGGGTTAGAGCCCAAGATCTGACATAAACCATTCAAAGGATTTGTTTGACAGAAGGATCTGTCTGGATCTAGACAAGTGTCTTGAATACGTCCGAAAAGGATCGAAGGAAAAGGTTGTGGAAGGTGCGCCAGGTTCAGGGTAGTTCCTAGGAAATGGTTTCCCTCCTACCCCGCCGCCGCCCGAATCCAACTTGGCAGCAGTTCCTGGGGCCAGAATGAGGAGGAGGTAGGTATTTGACTTTATCACTTCAAAGAAGATCTACTGTAATTAGTGACCAGTAGTATCATAGTCTAATCACACTTGTTCTATGTTCTAGCTTATGTAAACTGTTACTTACTGTTATATTGATATCATTTCCAGAACTAGTGAAGCACACATCTTACTTGTTTGATTACGGATAATACATAAGCTCAGTACTAGTGAAATCAGAGCTATTACTAACATGTTATGGATAGTAGATCAATGGGATCCATACTACCTATATGAATAGAGTTGCTTAAGCTCTATAGTACCACTTTGATTCCCCTACTCCATCTTTACCAGGAGAACCACGAGAAATCCTATTAGGGTTCATCGAGGCAACACGAGCAAACCATTCAAAGGATTTGTTTGACAGAAGGATCTGTCTGGATCTAGACAAGTGTCTTGAATACAGGCTTTGGAGCTCTCAAACTCTTCCTGCGAGGTGACGCAATTGAGGTACGGGTCAGGGTTAGGGCGAATGTTTGGGCACGAAAAAATCTCATTCTTCGTCAACATATTGTCAGAGTAATCCACCAGCTGCAGTCTCATGTCAGAAATATCAAATATCAAATTCTTCATGTGTTTGAAGGAGGAAATTCTTCATGTCAGAAATATCAAATTTTTTTACTTGGTCTGAAGTCTCATCGCTCATGAGGAAATCCAACAGAAGCTATTTTCCAATGGAATTTTTCTCTGTGATCAAAATCTTGTCAATAACAGGCCGACCAAATCTCTTCATTTGCTCTAAAATTCCATGGCTCATAAGGAAACATAGGAAAACAATATTCTATGCTACATTTAGTAAATTTTTAGGAACTAAAGGTTTTATCCAATAGTGGAGTGCATTCTCCGAAATTTGGATGACTTCAACAATCCCTGGTAACATCCTTTTGTTGCTTCCAAATTGAAGAATAAGTTTCTCACCTGATACTACATATGATATAAGATTCCATCACGTTATGATAATCATGCTAGAAGGACGTCGAGTCCTCCACCATCTCTTCATTCGCCACCCATATGGTATCATCAGAAGTGAAAATTTCGGGTGCAGAAAACATTTCTTCTTTATTTTTAGGTGAAACGGGGCTATTCTCTGCTTCCTCTGTGAAAACAGAAATGCATGTGTCTAAGACCTTAGGTGGTCTGAGCATTTCCTCCTCCATCTCGCTTGGAAACAGATACCCGCCACCCATTGTAAGTAAAAATAATCTGCAGAGAACAATAAAAATATTGCTCAAAGAAACTCTTATCTATCAAACACCCACAAAACTATTTGCAATGTATATAACGAGGCATAAATTATTACATTCAAATATGGCGAAAATATTGATGTAAAGATTGTGCGACGACGAAGCTTCTTCCTCCTCCTCACCTCCCTTCGCCTGTAGGGTGTTCCCCGGCGGTGGACCTCCATGATGGCCATAGGGGAAAGGGGATCCACCCTCGGAATGAAAATTCTTGCAGAAAAGGCAAGCGAAGTTTATCATTGTCTCCTCTGGCAAGCAAAATTACTAAAATTCATACCTTGCAGAAATCAAAGGGTTTGCCACCTCCTATGTTGTTTACATGAAGTGGGAAAAGCCTTCGTTTTTTTTTCAAAGATTCCAACTTGTAATGGAAGGCAGGAAGTATGTAGAGTACGCCCTCTGAGATGATCAATTGGAAATTCAATTGGGAATGGGGAATCTGCTGAAGATGGATCTGGAACAACAAGGTCAACCGACTGATCTTTTGTTTTTTTTCAAGTTCCCCAGACATGCTTTTCTTTGTAAATAAGCTCAGGAACAAACGACAAATAAA